>JADLZL010005233.1:0-298633 GCA_015844335.1 Chrysopogon serrulatus | reverse complement strand
ATGAGATTACAACCTCATGAGCTACCTCAAGCATGACATGTGATTCTACTAATTCCTCATGTGAGCATTTGAGATGAATATACTTTTGCTTGCAAGACATTGTATTGGCTCGATAGTTCATCTAGCTTTGCCTTAAGCTCAATGTTTTCTTTCTCTAGTTGTGATGCACTAGAAGAGGAGTTAGTAACTAAAGCATTCTCAATTGATAATTTTTCATACCTTTCATTGATTGCTTTTAGTTCTTCCAACTTAGAGATGAGAAACATTTCTTGTCTTTCAAGCGATTGCTCTTGCTTCTCATTCTCCTCTTCTAGCTCAACATTCCTCTCAACTATCTTCATGAACATGAGCTTGTCCTTGTTCTTGAGGTGATCAAGAGCGTAGTGGTCTTCAACTTCAATATTACTTGCTACTTGATCATCTCCTTGTGCTATCTCCTTCTTTGCATCAAGATTCTTCACTTGATTTTTCTTAATGCGCTTCTTCTTGGTTTTCTCGGCCGTAAGACACAAGTGATGCTTCTGGTGAGTCAATAAAGTTGTCTCATCACCGGATGACCATCGAAATTTGGAGTGGCGCTGCACACACCGGGCCGTGTCTTGCTGCCCAGCCCATACCGACACGTCCCGGTAGGCCTACCTGACACGTCCGGTGAAGTTCTTTGTCTGGCGGCAATCCAATGAGTCTTGCTCGTTCACTTCTGCTTTCGAGTGAACTGCTCATTTCTTGAGGCTTCTTTATTGCAAGATGACATGGTGGATGAGCTTTTCATTGATCTCCACACGTAGCACTCATCGCATTTAGATTTTCCATACAACTCAAATAGCCTAATCCAAATAAGATGAGCACTCTCCGGTGGTGCTTGTCCATTGTAGATTGCCTCATCTAGAACCTTTGTACTTAATGTACTCAAAATGACATTACATGCTATAGCATTGAGTTGCACGCATCTCTCTTCCTCTTTTGTCAAATTTTTATAGTCAAATTTTTATAGTTGCACCAATCAACTATGGAGAGAGAGATGCTAGCATCCACAATACGCTCAACAAGAGGGCTAATATCTCTAAAAATATTGAGTACATGAATTGACCAAGATAGAAAGTTTGAACCATCATTTTGGAGAAGCACGGGCTCCAACTCTTTAGGCTTCGACATCCTTTTCTCACGGCGGTGAAGCTTTTAGTGAGTCCTCGCTCTGATACCACTTGTAAGGACCGAGGATGCGCCTAGAGGGGGGGTGAATAGACGTTTCTAAAAATTAACACCTTTAAATACGGAAACGATTAGTGTCGGAGTTTTCGATTAAATGGAAACTCCAAATCAGAGAAATAAACCCCCTCACAATATAATCACAAAGAATATAATCAATGAACAATATGACAACGAGCTAAAACCCCGCAACACAAAGTTAGAACGGATAGCGGCGATCGGAGCACTCGAGGCAATACCGACGGCGTCCGTATATGCACACCGGACGTGTCCCAGATATACGGGTTCTGCAGGAACCCCCTCAAACCCGCGCCTTCGATTCCAAAACTTCGACACCGGGTTGCGGGTACCTCAAGGTGACTGTGGAGCTCGGTGAACTCCGGACAACCTCAAATACCATAAGTGGATCACAAACACAATATAAAATAGAATTGAGACACGGTATTTGTTTTACCGGTTCGGACTCCTTCAAGTCCTACTCTCGTTGAGGCACCGCGAAGCGACCCAAGGGCCGAGCTCTAGAGGGACCACGCAGGTCACCCTAGCCGAAGTCTCTTTCAACTCCTTTTGCTCGAATCGTTCTAGAGGACAACGTAGGTCTCCCTAGCCGGAGTCTTTGCAAACTCCGATTCCTTGAGTCCACTCGAGAGGACCACGCAGGTCACCCTAGCCGGAGTCTTTTCCAACTCCCTTTCCTCCTTCCACTAATTTGATTCCTTCTTTTGTGGCGGTGGAATCAACCGTTACAAACTTTTCGAGCCACACCACAATCTCTTGGGTGGTGTCCGGCGACGCCTAACCGTCTAGGACCGAAGATCCAAGAGTAACAAATGTGAATCACGAGATTTAACAATATGCACAAGTGCTCATGTGGTGGCTTGCTCTCAATCTTGAATTTCACTCAACCCACAATTGGATTTGGCAATGGGAATCAATCACTCACTAAGAGAGGGTTGGAGAGTGTTTGCAAAGCTTTAGAAAGGCTTGGGAACCAGCAGAATCAGCAGCCTCCAAAGGTGGAGGCTTGGGGGTATAAATAGCAAAGGTTCCAAAACTAGCCGTTACTAGCCGTTGCAGCATACCGGACGCGTCCGGTAGGCATACCGACACGTCCGGTATGTGCTACAAAACACGCAGCCAGGCTCCCCTGGACTTGACACAAAAATGACCTACCGGAACTTCCGGTATATAACCAGAACTTTCGGTCACCAACAGAACTTCCGATGAAAGACCAGAAGTTCCGCTAGTGCACAATTAAAACAAGATGCGCACGCAAGGACAAGGACCGTGCTCAGCACCAGAACCACAGGAAAAGCCAGCCCTCTGGGAGAGTCAGCCCTCTGGATTAACTCCCCAGTAGTGCACTCACCCCGAGAATACCGGACGTGTCCGGTATACATGGGCAGTGCAGGCCAGTCAGTCTCTCTTGCTCTCTTTCACTCCAAATTTTGCATGGGTTGGCATGAGCACTTATGTATAGTATCTATCAACATGATGCATCCCTCTTAATAGTACGGCTTTCCTATTCAACTCAAGACATTTAAATAAAAACGAATTGCGCCACTTGAGTTGATTCGATTCACTTTTAAGACCATAGCTTTTGATCTTCATCACTTGAGGGTGCAATCATGTCCACTTGATCTTTCTTCTTTGAGCATAGCCATCTTGAGTATATGACTTGATTCCATTCATTCCATATGAGTTATTCCAAATGTACCAAGTCATTTTCACCATCCTTTCACCAATAGTGATATTGATCCTTCACACAAATGCAACCATCATAGCTTGATTGATATCTCGACTAAATGCAGTACTTTCTTCTTCACCTTAGCTAGGTTCTTCGGCCGCCAAGCCGTCGCTTGCCCTTCACCCTTGCTTAGTACCTCGAAGCCTTTCCTTGCTATCTTCACCTTCTCAAGCCATCAAGTCACATCATATGTTGAATCATCAATTAGAAACATATCCATTTATATTGATGTCTTCTTCAATCTTTATACTAGCAAGCTTTCAATGTGAGACCAATATATATGCAATTTAACATGTCTTTAACAACCAATCCCAATATGCTTGCTTTCATAGCAATTATGAAAATCTCACAATATATAAGCCATTGCATGAAATCCATTTGCATTGTTGTCTTGTGTTTAAGTTAGTTTAATCATATAACAACACATTATTTTGGCTTTGTACATGTGAATCAAATACACGTGAGATAACCAATTTCCTGCATAGCACTTAGCAATAGCATTAGTACTTTAATCGCATTGTCATCCAATCATCCAAAACCCACTTAAGGGCTAGATGCACTTTCAATTCTCTTTTATAAGACGTGCACGTATAAATCAAGAGTAAATTTTAAAATATTTGACCAGTAATTTAGCTAACAATTTCAGTTAAATAGATATGGTAAAATTTGATTAATATAATATCTAAATATCATAAATTTATAAATATAAATAATATGACATAACATAAATAATTAATTAAAATATACTCCTTTTATTCTAAATTATAAGTCATTTCAACTTTTTTAGAGAGTTGAAGATCTCAACTCGACAAAAAATATTAAAAAATTACAAATACTTGCCCGCTAGCCGCGCTTGGGAAAGGAGGTGGAGGCCCGCCAACAGCGCCTCAAGAAGTGGGAGGCCCGTTGGCCGTGCCTCGTGAAGAAGAGGGATCGATCGCTGCCGTTTGGAAGGAAAGGGAGGCGCCGCGATAGGGAAACCGCCTGTGGCGTAGAATGGAGCTAGCATGGTAAAGTTTTTCAATTAGCTAGAGGATTAAACACTCGAACTAAAGTTATATTAATTAGCTAGCTAAATTTTGGCTCTAGCAATTAATTAGATAAAAACTTTAGTTATAATAGATCCAAATAGGTAAGTAGTAAATTAGTTGAGGTCCAGGTTCATAAGACTCGTCAGATTTCAAGTTGAACTGAAAAAAAAAAAAGAAAAAAAAAAGAGAAACTCATCAGATTTCAGATGGCGACTGTAGCACTTTAGATTGTAACTTTTACAATCTGGTACACCGTGGGCCTGTTTGGTTCGTGTTTCTGTAGAGTCTAGTTTGTATCATGGAGCCAGGCTGGCTAGAGCCAGGCTGTTGCCATGCAACTACCTTCTGTTTCGTTGGCTGTGTCTGCTAAACTTTACGAGAAGAGATGTTGTTTGGTTGGTTGTATGGACAAATAATGAAATAGAAAAAATCATTAATAATCATCAAGATAATATTCATGCTACATAATTGCATTCTATTAGTTATTATTTATCTTAATATACCTTAATCTTCTTTATAATATACTAATATCACTTAATACATACTAATTATATTCTAATAAAGTAATTAACAGAGAAATGTTGCACCAGCCCAGTCGGGCCAGCGCCCGCCGTAAACGCCGATTCGAGTGTTTCCCGTGAGCCTGGCTCAAAAACTGCACTTGCGCATCGCCGCCTGCCCTGCCGCCCTAACCAGGGCAACCAAACGCCCGGCAGGTTGCATGCGGCGGGCTTGGCCAGCCAGGTTGGTGCTTGAGGAACCAAACGCCATTTAGAAGACTTTCGTTTGTATTTGGTAAAATATTGTCCAATCGTGGCTCAACTTGGCTCAAAAGATTCAGACGTGATTTATAACTAAACTATGTAATTAGTTTTTTACTTACATTTAATAATTTATGCATATGGGTAAAAATTAATGTGATGAAGAAAGGGCAAAAAAAACTTGAAATTTAGAGGGAAAGTGAACAAGGCCGGGTACTCCGAACGCATCAGTAGACAAGAGTGTATGCCTTGCAGATTACGGACCTGAACAGTGACCCTGAGAAACATACAACTACGTGCTACAGTACTACTAGGAGCGACGGGACAGACCTCCCGACACATCGCACGGAGCGAAACAGTGGCGGTGAGGTCGGAATGGATGCGTGTGCACGAGGCAGACTGCGTGCCCTGGTGCAGCCGTCGTTGGCGTTCTGGTGTGGGCTCGGCTAGTTGGCCCGGCCGCCGACGCGCGCCGCCCCCCCGGCCGGAGCCTACTCCATTCACATCCGCGCCGCGCGCCTCCGATCCCGGCCGGCTGCTTCGCTGGTTCGACTTCATACCCAGCAGCCACCACCCACAGAGTACGCGGCGGCGGCGGCGGACACCGCGCGCACGCCGGCGCGGTGGTGGTCGGCGTCGGCTGTCACGGTCCCGCGTAAAGAAAAGTAGGAGCGGTCGTTGCAGGCAGCGGCGGCGTCTTGCTCACGTCCGGGCGCCCCGCGGCCCGACACGTGGTGCCCCGAGCGACGTCACGTCCACCGGCCACGCCCAGGACGTCGTGGTGGGTGGTGGGTGGTGTGCCCTGCTGGTGCCGCGCCTCCGGACCGGTCGGACCCCACCCCCCCCCCCCGGTTCATTTCGTTCGCGTTCCCGACGGCGTTGGGGACGGGACATCGCGCAACGGCATCGGCATGTATGTCGCGTCATTGCCCCCGTCATGATCGGCGATGATGCCATGCCACGACAGCGACAGGGGGAGCACACGCAGTATTATATGCCGTGTAACCGCGCGCGCGCGCGACGGTGCAGTCGCGCGTCTCCCGCGTAGTAGTACTATACAGTACTAGAGCTGCTGCTGGAACCGGTCCTACTGCTAGCTAGCTCGACGTGAACTGGCCTCGATCGATCATCACTAGCTACTCTACGACGTTAGTTTTAGCAGCTTAATTAACCGGGGCGGTGGACGTGTCGTCCGACCGGCGCAGCGGCTGTCGTGTCGCCCCCCGCAACCCAACAACGCAAAAAAGGGTGTTTTCCTATGTGGCACGCAGATCGTGTGCCGTGCGTGTCGACACTGTGTGTATATGTATCCTATCCACCTCGATCGACAGCGACACGTACAGCTCCGCCGTCCCCTCCGTTCCCATCTGCATCTGCAGCTGCTGCGTCAACACGTTTCGTTCCGTTCCGGGCATGTGCCGTGCCGATGGCCACGCCAACACTGACGTCGCCACACGTCAGTACAGTACTCACACAACCAACCACCCATGGTCCATGGCCGAGTGGAGTGGGATATTCTAGTAGTAACCGTTCGAGGAAGATCCAGATTCCAGGCTTCGCCAAGTAGCAGCTCCGGGAACCAGTCGCTGCTGATACGGTGCCAGGCAGCAGCAAACTGATATATATTTCGGCATATTAGTAGGACTATATATAAAAAAACAAAGAAATTAAAAATCCTTTTTGGTCCTTTCCTCTGATCATTCCTTCCTTCTTATAGCTGCCGGTCCAACAAAAATATACGACCTCGTGCTGTTTAGACTTTGGAGCTGAGGCCACGCGTGGTACAAACAATTAACCGTCGTCATGGTAGATAAAACTAGGGTATATCGGCGATCCACATCCACTGGCAGCGCCAACTAATAAGGGAGAAAACGGCCAGCTGCCGTATCTTGCCTTTCTTTTCCCACATGGAACTGATTCTTAATTTTGACTTTCTCTGCACATGATTCGCCTCTGATTCTGACTTCTTTTTTTCTCCTCTCTGAAACTAAATATCGAATCGAAATTTGTTTTGTTTTCTCCCTCACAGACGCACATTAATATTAACATAAGGAAAGTGAGCGCGCTAAAGAACAAACCTCCTTGGCAACTTCATCATAGTTTTAGTCACATGTAATTATCTTCCGGTTACAGTATCTCGTGCACAAGAATGCACTTGTAGTTTGCTTCATTCGTAAAATATTTGTTTTGGCAAATACGTGAGACAACCTTCTCGATCTACCAAAAAGAACAAGCCGCCACCGTCGTCGCTCATCCTCTGCAACCGGTGAGGCAACATTGGATTTAAGCTCCAAGACCTACAATTGCGACTAAAGAGCTAATCAAATGCAATTCAACATAGTTCATTGCGGTTTGATGAGCATAGATAACCAGAAAGGGGGAATGGAGATGACTGATGCACTACTAGAATCAACGAGTTTACTTAGGGTTCATAATCCTAGGAAAAGACTGAAAAATAGTAGAAAAACTATTTTCCTAGGGTATTTGGTAGGAATAGGCCTCTAGAGAGGGTTGTCGACGGGAAAGACCATCGCGCCCTACGGTTTTTGGCAAAACGGGAAAGATTGTTTCCCTAGGGGTTGTATCCCTAGGGAAACTTGTTGACATGATCTGCCGTATCATGCTTGGAAAGTTGATATCCCTGTGAATCAAATTTCTAGGGAAAAAAAATATGACATAGCAATGAGACTCTCCTTAGGAATTTGAATGGTAGGGAAAAATTATACCATACAACATAGCATTCAAATTCAAATCTTTTACACATCATTTTAATAGTGATGTGTTGATCAGGAGACAAGATCTAGGAAAAGGGAGTGGATATTATATAGACCAAGAGAGAGATCATGCTCCAAGGAAGAGAAGAGACCGCCATGGAGATGCCAAGATGGAGTCTGGTGTGTGGCCATGCGGGAGACGGCACTCCATATCCGCCATAGTTTTGCTTGGCATCGAGTTATGTGATTTTTTTTTATTCTATGTGGATCGGTCTACTACAGGGGTAAAATTAGTTTTTTTAAAAGGTAAAATTAGTTGGTTCACAAGGCATCCAAACAACATTTTTTAATTGAAGATGTAACATTTTCCAAGCTTGTAATTTACATTGGTTTTTTATATAAAAACCATGCTCCCAAACAAAATCTAAATAGCAAGCGCCTATTTTTTTTTTTTTTTAGATAAGCAAGGCCCTATCTCAAGATAACCTTCTTAAGAGAAGATGGAAAGGAAGTCCTATTTGTTACTTCAATGAAACAGAGGAAAATATTCAGTATTTGTTCTTTGATATCCTACAACTAATATAATTTGGGCTGTTATAGCCAAATGTATTGGGGCCAATACTATACCTAGGAACCTAGATCAGTGTTGGAAGTGGTGTGATATATGGCTGCCCCTAGGCAAAAGAACTTGGTTTGGGTCTCTAATAAAATATTGGACAGGTCTGTATGCTGAAATGGATAGGGAAAAGCTGGTTCAGGGCATAACCACCGTGATGAGAATGATACAAAGGCTTCTGGCGGTACAAGTCTGAAGGTGGCATCAAGCAACTCATGAGGAAGAGCAACAGAAGGATGATGAATTGATGATATGTCGTAATGAAGAAACACTAGGAGCTTGGCTGGGGCTTGGGTCGTATGTTAGTGCTTTTGTTGCTTTTTTTTTTGTTGTTAGTTTTGCTTTTTGAGTGGATGAACTGCCATTGTGTAACATCCTGTGGAGCCGGAAAGGAGTGACTTTAGTTTATGTATATTTTTCTTTTTTCTGATGGGTATGTACATTTCTCTTGATTTCAAGTATATAAGAATTACTATTCGCAAAAAAAAAAGTATATAAAAATTACTGCATTAACATGTCTCTCTATTCTAAATTTTAAGTCGTTTGTTGTTTTAGAGAAAAGTCCGAAACAATTTACAATAACGGAGGGAGTAATAGTTTCTTTAAGGCTGCATCACAACTATAAGTGTAACATCCAGATCCAGCTATCAATCAACATTAAATAAACGGGAGATTCGATCAATTGAACAACGACGGTTAGTTTAATTGCATGGACCGGTTCCATCAAGATTTGCTGCTTATCCACACGTCGCCTCTCAATTAGTACCCACGGTCACGCCCGGAATCGTTTGAATTGGATGCAAAGATGGGAGGAGACCAGCACTGTGCTCTTTTGACCGGCGAAGAAGACGAAGAAGAAGAGAGATCAGCGCAGCGTGTATACCGGCCCATATCTCCGCGTGGATTTAGTCGGTGGATTTGGAAGCCTCCAAACAAAAAACAAATGCCGCTCTGTTGGCCAGCCAACAAAGGAATCTTTGCCTCAGATGGGCAAGAAAAACGATTTGGGAGACTAAACAATGGAGACGACGGCGAGTGGCTGTGTGGGTCGGTTCAGAGTTGAAAGCACACTGCTAGCTGCTGCCGTGCTGCTGCAACCAACTCGATCGATCAAGGTGAAGAAGCCACACGTACTTCTACTATTCCTCGCTGTAACATTGCTAGTATACTTGCACAACATAAGTATATGCTTGCAACTTTTGATTTGTAGTTGTAGATGTGGACTGCTGCTGATGCAACCTGCCTCTTTGTCTAATGTGCACATGTTTGGGGTGTGCATGCATAGCCTGGTCAACTGCCTCATGGATATGATTCGCAGTTGCAACGGATTATTTGCCACCGGCCAAGGATGGACGAATGATTTTGAGAAAAAAAACAAAGAAAAAAGATAAAATCTAATTGAATAGGAAAAATAAATAAGTTGCTTCAATGATGGATACTTCAAAATCATGTACATCTTATTGTAATGCTGTTATCTAAAGGAGGCATATGGTGTTCCTCTTTGTTATAAAAAATATAGAGTGATTCCAATTACTTGGCTAAAATTAATAGCTAAATTGCTAAATTTCATAGTGTAGCTATTTTGTGAAATAGAAAACTCCTAAAAAAAGAGAAGAGGTATACAAGTTCCTTGTTATTTTCTCATCTTCATATACCTAGCGTCTGTGATTGGCTTTATATGACCACCAAAAATCAAGGGATAGCCAGCTTTATTTCACAAAGCCAGCCAGCACAATAGCTGGTAACGATGGAGATGGTGCTCCAAATGAATACCCGTGGTTTTTTTTCTAGTTCATCTCAAAGAGCTAATTCTATAATTTTTTCTCTCTTTTTTTTACTATAGTTCATTAATTTGAACTATGAAGAACAACAGTTATCTATTTGGAGCACCATCCTCGTGGTTTTTTTTTCTAGTTCATCTCAAAGAGCTAATTCTATAATTTCTTTCTCTATTTTTTTTACTATAGTTCATTAATTTGAACTAGTGAAGAACAACAGTTATCTATTTGGAGCACCATCCCCGTCCTTGATCGCTGAGACCTACTTTTTCTATATAAATTTTAAAATAGTCTCCAAAACAAAAATAGCTGAGCTATTCAAACAAGATTATTTAAAAAAATACACTTCTTTACAAAACATCACATTAATTTCATTACATGGACAACAGTACATATTCCGATAGTACATTAAGTGTAGATGCTAATTTCTTTTATAGAATCTGTTATGAAAGTTGAAGGACTTTAACTTGACAAAAAGAAAAACCTAAGCTTCACATATTTTTTTTTCAAACAGAGGAAGTGCATTAATGTGCATTGGTCCGAATCCCTCCCATTCACTTACTTTTGTGCTGTTTTTGTAAGATCTGAGGGGGTCGAAATGGGCATGTAGGTCGTGTGCCCCACTTGCTTTGCCCAATCAGGCAATAATTGTTAGTTAAGAAAGATTCATAAGTGAGTACAAATTTTTAATGCAGGAAAATGGCCAAGTGTTTTCGCTGATTGTATACTCTAATACTCTAATCCCACATGAACCAATAGGCGGTTGCTCGTGCCCGCCCATCCATCCAAATAATGATCCATGCCTTTGCGATCTTAGCTTTCTTCCAGTTGGCCCGGACTGATAAACAAACGCAACCTGAGCAGCATTAAGAAACTGACGACTGACGAAGAGTATCTATGGCATGTGAGATAGTAGACCAGAGTCACCAGACTACTTCCCTTCCCGGTGACGACGGATCGAAGGTGGGGAGCAGAGGAGAAGAATATTTGCGCGGGCGATCCTCGAGGAGACTTAACAATTTGGCAACAAGCCGGGAGGAGTACATTACAAATTCGCTAGTAAACCGGAGGAATTTGTCACAGGGGCGTGCGACACGTAAGCCGGGGCGCTGCCACTTACTTATTATTAGTGGATGACATTACAAATCCATGCTGGCTGGTGACAACTAAGCTAGGTTTAGATGAGGCTTAAACAAGATACTAGTAGTAGGAGTATTATGCAATGCAAGTGGTCTTATCAAAACCGAGCAGCCGTGTACTCTTTGAGTCAACTTCAATCATCAGAGACAGATGCAGGGTAGGTCTTTCTAGAAACACTACAATTTTCATCCACAGTTCTGTGTGGGATGCAGAAGAAAAATCATGAGTATTATTACATAGGAATGCTAAAATTAACTTTTGAATCCTCTTCTTGGAATTTGCTTGTGGAACAATTGCTGCATTTTAAATTCATTGATCTCAAAAGTATCTAAATGTCCGTTTACAGACCTAGGGTTATGTTCGCTTCAGTTTATTAGTTTCTAATAGTGTTTCTCGCTCACAAAAAACTAGCTGTTTTCAGCTCATCACTAGTTTGCCTTTTACCAAAGAATTCTTTTGTGTGGAATTTGATTTGGTATCCAATGCTCCTATTTGTATGGATATCTGATGATTCTCGATGAAATTTAACAAATTGTCATCAATGCACAAGTAAACTAGAGGAACTCGTCATGGAGCGTGGAGGAAAAGCCTGTGTATAGTTCTGTCACTTGATTAGCTAACAGCCTGAGTGTTGACAGCTCGACTGAATGAGTAGCTAAAATAAAAAGGTAATCTAGTTGTTGCCATCAACGTTGGAGAGAGAGAAGAACAAAGCACAGTAGGGTCTCCAACCCCTCCTGTTTTGCTTTAAAAAAACTTCTTGGACCTAGATCTATAGGTACATTGAAGGTCTTTGGCTTAGCGGTTCTATTAACATTATTGATTAATGGATATGTTTAAACCACTTGATTTTATTTTACAAACTCAAACCATACAAGGGCCATGGAACTATATGTGTGCCAAACGAGACCTAAATGATCTATTTAAATCTATATCTGAATTTATTACGTCTGTCGCTATGAAAATAACATAAAGTAACCACTTAATTCTTTATCTAAATTATGCAACCATGTCATTATGAAACATTCCAAAACAAAAACACTAAAGTTCAAACAATCCACTGCATATTATTGTAGCAAGCAGTTTGACACGCCAATTAATTAAAGCATTATAAGAGGGTGTTTAGTTCCTAAGCTGAGAATTTAGCCTAGGCTAGACTTTTGTCATACCCAGTTTTAAGAATAAAACTGAATACAAAACCATATGTGTGCCCAGAGATCAATCGCACACATATAGAGACAAACCACTGGAGTATCAAGCTCAGTGCCTTTATTACATCACGAATAGTACTTTATTACATAAATTTATTCAAAGTCTCGAAACAAAATAAGATAACTAGCACTCCGATAGACTCCAAAGCCACGGGGACGTCAACTGGTGAAGCACAAGACTAGTAGTCCTCATCGAGTCCTCATAGACACGATTATCTCGTTACCCATCCGGGATTTTCCAAGTAATAAAATAAACAAGCGTAAGTACATGTCGTACTTAACAAGAATAACATGGGGTTAATGAGGCTCAAAAGGCTGACCACGGTTTACTGACGGTTAGCATCTTTTATCATATCTCAATTTTAGCATATGTGAATAGCAACAAGTAGCATAAATCCCAATTAACCATATGATCATGTAAACAATGATTAAAGTATAGCAAAACAGTAAACAAGAATTTTCCATCGCACAAATCATTATTCTATAAGAAGTCCAGGCCGCTCGTGGACCGTGAGCACGGCCGATATATCGCTTTTTAACACTCTGCAGAGGTTGTACACTTTCACCGTGAGTCGTGATTCCCATATGCTTGGGTTAATTACTCCCAAACTATACTGCCGAGGTGCATAGCGGGGTTTCACTATGAAGTCTTTCAAAGGTTCGTCCTAACAAGTTAGGGCCGCTAGGTTTCCTCGACAAGCGGACATAGAATCCCCCTTCCAAATGGTTCACACCGCAGCGAAGAACGCATGAGGACAAAAGCCACGCTATGCCCATCGTGTAAAGCCCCTTTTTGCGCCACAAGGGTAACCTCTAACAAGCTAGAAGAGGGTCCTCATACTTGACTAAAGCCAGAGCCATATAGCCCCCACGGTTGTACTGTAAGTCCCGGGTGCTCACTTACAGATAAGTCCTTAGGGAGGACAAGAGCAAACAGGTACTCTTCCCCTTTAATTTTCCGTTGTTAAAAAGCGAGTTTTAAACTTTTGTTGCATATAGCATTAATCATGTTACAGATCATAATGGTTATTCATTAAGCACTAGCATAAGCTACCCAAATGCATAAACCCACGGTAATCAAGGTACAAGATACAATTGCTAGGAAATCCTTAGTGGTAAACAAGGAAGACACATGCAATATGAATTTAATGATTAATGGTGGATAGGTAACAAGGATGATCCCATGCTATACTTGCCTTGCTCAACGAACCCTTGGTGATACGGCTCGTCAAAGTACTCCTGATCACCAGCGTATTGCTCACCGTCTATACTCCACAACAATCAACATACAATCATCCAAGCGCAATCATGCATAGCAAACAAAAGTATAGATTAGAGCAGTACACCAATATCATAAAACAAAGATAAAAAGTTTAGATAACGAGTCTACGCATTGCTAGGATCACACAGACGTTTGGATCACCAAAATCGGAGCTAAAACGGATAAATTATAGATTAAACAATATTTCATGTAGAAAACTTATTAATTTTATTAAACAATAAAATTAAAAGTTGGAAAACATGGTCAACAGTACCATAAACATGTAGATTATTCAATTACGAATCTAACGCAACTTGAACGGATCAAATCGGAGTTGATTTGGAAAAGTTATGCTTAAAAAGAATCCAGTGGCAAACTTGTAAATACTCTGAAATCGAATTTCGAATTTAAATTAAATAAAATCTGATTTTAATTCAAACGGAGGACCGCGGGTTCAATTAAAAGAAAGTGGAGGGGCTCTTTAGCAAAATCGTCCGCGAAGGGGTACGGGATGACGTGGGCCGCCCGATCCAATCTGGACGGCCCAGATTAAAAGAAGGGAGAGAGAGAGAGACTGCCGGCCGGAGAAGAAGGCCGGCGCGGCGGCTGCCATTGCCGACGGCGAGGGAGCTCGTCGGCGAACTCGTGCCGGGCCCTAGAGTGCTCGGTTTCGAACGGGGAAGACACGGGGAGAAAGAGGGGACCAAGGCGAGCTCACCGAGGGTATTCGCGTGGCTTGGGAGCGACGAGACGGCGTGCGACAGGAAAAGGCGGACGGCGGCTCCTGCAAGCATCGGCGGCGGTTAGCTCTTGACCGAGGGCAAGAAAAAGAGAGAGAGAGGTTCAGCGGCGTCGCGGCGTCGGCGCTGGTGCTGAGAGCTTATCTGCGGGCGGATCGACGGCTTAAAAGGCGGAAAGCAGAGCGGCGGCGGCTCGGTAGGGTTGCGGCGGCGGCCGTCTCCTCTGAAGCGAAACGGCGGCCGAGCTAGGGTCGGATGGGGGCGGTGCAGCGCAGCGGCTTTTATAGCAGGAGGCCGCCCCGCGAAGGAAAGCGAGATCGAGCTCGGGTTCAAGAAGGAAACCGGCGGCTTCCATTTTAGGAAGGTGCCGAAGGTTGAAGAAAGGAAGGGGGCGGCGCCGCTGACATGCGGGCCCCACCTGTCGGCGCCGGCACCAGAGGAAGAAAGGAGAGAAGGAAAGGGAAGGCTCGGCAGGGCCCCACCTGTCGGCGCCGGCACCAGAGGAAGAAAGGAGAGAAGGAAAGGGAAGGCTCGGCCTGGGCCTTCTCAGGCCGGTTGGGCTGCGCGGAGGAAAAAAAAAAAAAAAGGGAGGGAATGGGCCTGCGGGCCAAATAGAGAGGGGGAAAAGAATTCCATTTTCCTTTTTCTTTTCTTTTTTTTTTCAAGCCAAATTTGAAATGCCATTCAAAAACCAATTTCAAATTTGAACTAACCATTCAATACAAAATAGAAGTGCACCAGCATGAATGCATAAAACATGTATCTACCTTATGGTGGATTTTAATTTAACAAAATAAATTATTAGACTATGTTTAATGCACACACACATATTTGCATAATTAAATCAATTTCACCTATTTTTGAAAAGATGCAACTTTAGGGTGTTACAACTTTGCTTCTAGGCGTTTAATTCGAGCATCGGAGATTGGATGCACCTATGCCTGGGCGAGAGTTGTCCAAGCCAAGATGCCATCCAAACAGATCATTAGACAACAAATGTCATACTTTTTTTTCTAAATTGAATTGCAATACTTAGGTGTCGTTTGGATCCATATGGATTTTAAGAATCTAGATAGAAAAAAAAAATTTCAAAATCCTCCATGCCAACACCAGAGGACTCTATCACATAAAGACACATAAATCCAAGAAATATTCATGATATATTTGGGAACACAAGAATTTAGAACTTGAACTGAATTCTTAGGGCTTGTTTGGCTGTACACAAATACACCTTAATCCATATGGTTTAGAAGAGATTGAAGTATATTTTAGTTCAAATTCACTTTAATCCTTTCTAAACTGTATGGATTGAAGTGCATTTGTGTGCAGTCAAACAAGACCTTACAATGTTTTACAAACAAGTCCCCCTATATGGGATTATTTCTATTCACAATCTAAATTTTAGAATCTCATCCAAACGTGGTCTTACTGAAAGTCTTGAGAAGGGAGGAATTGCAATTGCACAGCAGATGGCGTGCGTGCGCGCGTGGCACCCGGCATCGTCACACGTTCGCAGGAACGCAGCGCATGGGCATTGGTTAAGGCAGATACGGGAGATGAGATGATGGCGGCAAGGATTTGACCATGCACGACTAAAACCCCAGACGCGATTTGACCTGCCATCCAGTCCAGCGACAGATGAGAACGATGGGCGACTGGCCGGTGTGTGTGATGCCCATGAAGCGCGACGTCTTCCTAGCAGTATGTGTTGAATGCTCCTGTTCCTGTCTGCCCAGCAGCCATGCACACGCCACAGCATGCGAGGCGCGGCGCGGCGCGGAACGGAATCCCAATTGGCACCTGTAATGTAATGGCGCCATTAATTGTCGTCAAACAGCCCGCCGCCGAGAAGATGGGAGGGAGCAGGCACGCGCGGCCGCACCGGCCCACGACCACAGGCCACAGGCCACAGGCCACAGGTGGAGCACGACGCCCGCCTCCCGCGGACCAGGTTGGGTGGAGCCGTGGAGGGGGATTAGCGCTACACACACTGCACATGGATGGGATGGGACGGGGGTGGAATGGAATTGTATGTTGTCAAATTCTTTATTCCCGATTTTGCCACGCAATGGAACAACACGTTTATTGCTCGAAGTGTCCGGGCTGGGACAGATAAAAACGTGTCCTGCATTTTCCTTTTTTAGGGTCCTTTGTGTTTTTTGACCCACGAAAGATGATGGAGGAGACCCAAACAGCACACCAATCTGTAAAACCTGATTTTATTGAGTCTTTTTCTGGATCATGCAAACGGTTTTTGCACATTTTTGTATTAAGATAGAGAAAAGTTTGTTACAATACATTTTAGCGGTGTCTTAAGGTCAACAAAGATTTACGTGGAAGCTCAGATCATCTCTAGTGTGTTGTATCAGCTAGCCAGTTACACCGCACGACGAATAAACTAAATCTGCGACGCTTGTAAGGAGGTCTACGCCCTTGCAATCGAGCGGTGGCGCTGCTTGCGCATGCCTATATCGCCAACCCGTGGAAACAAATCATGTGACACACATATGAGTGGGGTCTTCATTAAAAATTTCATCGTATGTCTTCGCTAACAAAATTTTTACTTCGAAGCTATTGGAGTGTTAGGACGTGTTTGATACGTAGTATTCATTTAGCTTCGGCTGCTTCACCAATTTCTCAATTTATTTGGCACCTTTTTGAATCTACAATGTTTCCTCACCACGGTAGTAAATAGTGTGTTGCAGTTTATTAGAAGCAGCTGAAGCTCGAGGAATATGTACCAAATGCTCCCTTAGATTTGGAGTATAGAGTTCCACTAAGTGAAAAAAATATATGCATATTCAAAACTGTTGTTGGATTCGACTACTGAGAAGTAATACTATGGCTTCATTTGGCACAGCTCCTCCATCGGCTTCAGGAGCCATTTGAAACTGTTTTATGTCAAACGGGGTAAAACAGAATGGCTTCACCTACGAAGTCCCTTAAATCGTGCTCTCACAGAGCTTTGAGGTGGGATGGAGTTAAAAATAGTAGCTTCATCTGATTTCACCTCATCCTGCATGTATTTATGTGAGAGCACGTTTTTTAAAAATTTATATTTAGAGCTGTTTTGCCAAATGATTTAATAAAAGGGCTCTAGCTCTATATATATAGCTGTTTATGAAGCTGAAGTCAAAATAAATAGTTTCACTAAAATGAAGCCGTACCAAACGGGACATATATTCAGCGCTTAGAAAAATTAGGACACGTGTTTCTGCAGTTCCCAACCATGACCAAGATCAGGATTACGCTTTACAAATAGGTAAAGACAGGAGGCACTCCAAGAAGAATGAAATAAAAAGAGAAATTTGACCATGACCAAGAATTACACTTTACACAAATACATGTGCTCAATTCAGAAAACCTAAAATTTATGCGTATAGTCGTGATAAAGTTTTACATGATGCGTTCTCTAAGTTTCTTCCTCGTCGATGTTGAGAGAGCTAGGAATTTCTCACATGATATGCCACACAAGAACGCTAGGCTAGGCCTATGCACGCAAAGGATAACGTAACTATAATCTTATTGCCTACACACACCTAAATACCATCTTACATTCTGAATAGTCCTTTCAGACAGAATAGCATGCGCCGAAATTTAAAGTTGTACAATCAGCTCTCCCTACAAAGCTCCAAACTTGACCAAGACCAAAATTTTCACTTTACACGCAGGTAAAGGTACTCAAAAGAAAAGGGTAAATAGACAGAGAAAAACAAGGATGAATTTAGCAGTAGCAGAAAGTAGAAATCCTCCTCTGTCCTCTGTCTCAGGAAAAGAAGAAAGAGTAGTAGTAGAAAACAAAAGGAGAGAAAGCCCTTACCACCACAGGTGGGCCCTGGCACAGCCCCAGCAATGTTGGACCCACCAACCCAGGCCAGGAGGCCCCTCTCCCGCTCATCATCCCACGCTCACTATAAATTGACGCGTTCTCCCACGCCATTCGGCTCAAGCTCAGGCCGACGCAGCAGCCAGCAGCATCGCAATCCCAGTCGTCGGAGCACTCGGCAATTTCCCGTGTACAGCTGCCTACCCTCACCTCCCGCTACGCCCCACGCGCCCACCTACCCAAAAAGAACCGCGCGGCCTCCGTCCCTTCCGCGGTGCCACCGCCTCGTCGGACTAGCTAGCGCATCGATCGGTAGATAACCAGCTCCCACCCCCAGCACCACGGCGGCGATGGCAATGGACGCGGCTGTGGCCGAGAAGAGCGGCGGCGGAGCCGGAGCGACCGTGGTCGTCGCGGCGGCCGCAGCGCAGGCGGGGATGAACGGCGTCGTCGCCGGCGAGAGGCGGTCCCGGTTCCAGCGCATCTGCGTGTACTGCGGCAGCGCCAAGGGCCGCAAGCCCAGCTACCAGGTCGCCGCCGTCGAGCTCGGCAAGGAGCTGGTACGTCGCGGGACCCCCTCTCCGTCCCTCGCCTCAAAAAAAAATCCCGCCTTTACGGTCAAAAAATTCCAATCTTTTCGGGGTGAATCACCGCCGCGCGGTCTGGTCCGGTCCCAGATCAAAATCCCGCGCCTTGCTTGCCTCGCCTCGCTCGATCCACTCGATTGCGCCTCTGCGGCAGCCGGGCCGGTTGCGTGTGCTGCTGCGGCGAGAGCTGCGGGCCGTGGCGCACGCCGCGCGTCCCGCCCTTGCAGTGGGTGATCACCCACCCGCGGCGGTTGCGCGGCTGCTCACGCCTGGGACGCGGCGAACCTTGCTCGGCTGCTCGCCATCAGGGGGAGCCGAAAGCGCCGCGAGCGGCTGCCGTTTTGGGCGGTGGTCTCGTGGTTGAGTGGTC
Source organism: Chrysopogon serrulatus (assembly GCA_015844335.1). Lineage (NCBI taxonomy): Eukaryota > Viridiplantae > Streptophyta > Magnoliopsida > Poales > Poaceae > Chrysopogon > Chrysopogon serrulatus. Next base: position 279,642 of record JADLZL010005233.1, on the reverse strand, counting down.
GTCCGTCCCTCCCAGACTGTAATGAAATGGACGGATGGTTCTGACTGACCTCATTTGCCTCCCCGGATGAACAATCTTTCTTTGCTTCTTTCCTCCGCGCACCGCAATCCCAATTCTGTAGCAAAAAAAAAAAATATCGCCTTTTGTTTTTTCCTGCATTTCTACATGTTGTCGCTATTGTTAATGGGTGAATTGCTCGATTTTTCCTGGTGCCAGGTGGAGAGGGGCATAGACCTGGTCTACGGTGGAGGTTCCATCGGCCTCATGGGGCTGGTCTCTCATGCAGTTCATGATGGAGGGCGCCATGTGATTGGGTGAGCATCCTAACCCCTTTCCTTCCCTTCCTCTCTCTTCTCTATCTCTATCTCTACACAACTTGTGCTGCTGCTGCTGTGTGCGTGCCAGCCGCTCGGTCTCCTTGATGACAAGCTGCTGCTGTGAGTGCATGCTTCCTGTGCCTCTAGCACCAAGATGGTAGCTTTTGATTGCCACAGCCGTGGCTCTGGCCCCTGGGCATGCCGTTGAGACGTGAGTCTCTTGCTGCATCATTTCAGCAGGAGCCACTTTGAATGCAACTGGGTCGGGGTGGCTTCATCACAGGGGTGGAATGGAATGGAGGTGCCTTTTGGCTTGGTTTTTCCAAAAGGCCACTCGGTTGCACGCTCCAAATGTGCATCGAATTGCAAGGGATGGGGGTGCGCAGCTAGAGCTACTAGTGGCTAGTGCTCTCTCTTTTCTTCTTTGCCTTAATAATTGTGCAGTTCCTAGTCTGCTTCTCTCTGAGCCTCTGGTTGTGGCGTGCCTAGCCTGAGCTATAGCTCTGGCTTGCCAGTTTCCTGCAATTGGGAAAAAAGGCCATGGCCTGGTGCTTCTACCTGCTCGACTGCTTCTTGCTACAAATAAACTGACGTGCCTTTCTGTTTCCCCTCTTCTCTTGACTGCAGGGTCATCCCGAGATCCTTGATGCCCAGAGAGGTGAGCCTCTTCTACATCCTGGAGACTTTGCATGCATGCTCTCTTTGGAATGCATATCTGGCTCCTTTCGTGACGCCTGTGTTCGCTTGTTGCATCTGAGTGAACAACGGGCACCAAGTACCAATAAATAACAAGGGACCCTTTGTCTAGGGAGACACGATGCATTTATATCGATCACATGAATCTAATGCTCCTGATCTAAAACATTGTGTGCTGTCTGTTGTGTACTTCAATTGGTATTCAGGCTTTATGATTTTACCGGACTACTACTGTACTGCACCAGCTTGATGTGGAGTTTTTACTGCATGGCATGTCTGTCTGTCTGTCTGTCTTGTGTTCTTTACTTGTTGCAATGCACTTGTACTTTCTTATGCTGATAGTAGATTTGGTCCTGGTCGGTGCCTTGACTAGTGCTTTTATGTGCAACTAGGCATTTCTGTTTTGTAATAGTATATAATATGCGAAGGATGAGGTCATGTAGTACTGCATTTCTAATTTCGATAGAGTATTATTTTTAGTATGTAGTATAAGATTGATGCTTAGATTCCAAGTTTCTTCTTGTGCAGGTAACTGGTGAGCCTGTTGGGGAAGTAAGGGCGGTCTCCGGCATGCATGAGAGGAAGGCCGAGATGGCTCGGTTTGCTGATGCCTTCATAGCATTACCTGGTATGGCTGGTTTATTCAGTACAGCACACAAAATTTTCTTGTGGATTTGACTGATCGTCATACGGTTCCAAATCTGACACGCTCTCTTGGCGTTACATTACAGGCGGCTACGGAACTCTGGAAGAGCTGCTTGAGGTCATCACCTGGGCGCAACTAGGAATCCATAAGAAGCCGGTAATGACTGATCCTGATACCTTGTTGGATCCGTACCAAAACTTACTTTCAATAATTAAGCATCATGTGCAGCACAGAATTCTTTTTGTCCTACCAATTCTGTAGTAATCCACTAGTTTATCACAAAGTCGTTAGATTGAAGATACTGTGATCTTTTTTTGCATACATCTTGCCTTGATCATGGCTTCGTGGCGCACGGTGTGCCCATGTGATAGCTGGGGTTTTGGATGGGCAGAGACAAACCATTGCATTATTAGTTTAGTTTAGTTAGCTTAACGCCCACAGGTGTTAATTAGAACTTAGTTGAGGGAGCATGCGATCTGCGCTCTCCGTTGTTTATACGCTTTGTCCACTTAATACCTCATGAATATTGACAAAACTAACAGAGTGATTCGGGTGGATCTTGTACTGGTCAAACTTCTCATTTCAAAAGGAATGTGTAGTTGGCAACCTCTCTAAACAATTGCTCAACATCGGTGTGCCACAAATGATAGACAGATGAAAGATTTCAACAATCGATCCCATCGTCATCGACTTTGCTTAGTCAGCTATGTTTACTATTATTGGAGCCTGATGGCCCCACTAAATTGCTAAAAGGCCGCTGTATTATATTAACCGGGATTATTGGGCCCATGCGAATCCTATGTGTAAGGAATAGGCTGCAATCAGCACTGGCTTGGAATTTTTTAGAGAACCTGCTGATCTGTCTACTATTCTATTTTACACATATGCCAGCTTCTCTTGTAAGCAGTAACCCCTATACCGCAGGGAAATCGTGTGTCCAATTAACGAGTGTAACTATTCATCTGCAGGTCGGCCTTCTGAACGTGGATGGGTTCTACGACCCGTTGCTGTCCTTCATCGACATGGCTGTGAACGAAGGATTCATCAAGGAGGACGCCCGACGCATCATCATCTCGGCTCCTACGGCGAAGGAGCTTGTTCTGAAGCTAGAGGTGGGACCTTAACCTGAGATTCCGATTCCCAAGCGATTGCTCTCCAAATAGGGGATGCCTGGGTATTTTGACTGACCGATCATGCATGGAACCATTTGACGGTTTCTCACTCACGTGTGATTCTCGCAGGAGTATGTTCCGGAGTACGAGGTCGGTTTGGTGTGGGAGGATCAGATGCCGGCGGGCGCCACCGCGCACGGGTTCGCCCCGGAGCTGGAGCCCGGGATCGCGTCCTCCTGATCTGGACGTCGGCTGGCTGGCCTACTACCCCCGCTAACCAGATTCTGACCGACAGCCGGCCCAAAGTAGTAGGCATCTACTTATCTAATATTAATAGCCTAACAAGGAAGATTGGGACATCGTCATCTAGCTCTAGCCTCATCGATCAGCCTGTCAAACTGTTCTTTTGGGATGGAATGGATGACAGTGTTTGCTTATTAGCATCATTAGCCGCAGTGCAGTGCCATTGCTGCTCTTTTGAGCTTTTGCTCCTAGAAGTAGGAAGGAAAGAAGGCATGCTATGTATATTCCCCGGGTATGTGGCGATTGATTGTTTCGCTCGCAGCCTCGCACGTGTTATGGATCATGGATTTCATGTACTACTGTGCAATGCAAGCGATTCATTCATTTCTCTAATCTAATCACAGCAGAGTCTGCTGCCGTGCCTGTGTGTGAGTAGATAAGACTTGCTCTTGTTGGTGTTGCGCTCCCTTCCCTTTTGGCCTTTATGTACTGTGGGTTCTTGGTGGGGTTTGCGGGCGGCGGTTCCGTCGTCGCTGTCCGTGGCGGGCGACGGATGGGATGGGATGGGATTGGAATCCGTCCCGCCCGTGCGTCCGTCCGGCGGGCGCGCGCGGTGTGTCGGCAGCGGGGGCAGGAGGACAGCCGGTGGGTCTGGCGGCGGCGACCCGAGTGCCGCCTGTCGCGAGCTTGCTTTCGGTTGGTGCGCTCTTTCTCTCTTTCTCCGCAGAGGAAAGCGAGCGAGCTTTGACAATGGTGATCAGGTGTTCCCCGACACTAGGATAGGAGGAAGACGGAGACATCGAAATTGAAACAGAGCAACGCCATCCATCACCAACGCGACGCCTGCCTGTGGAAAGTAATGGAATGCAAAAAAACATGATGACCTTGGATCTTGTCAAGTGGGCCCGGACGTTTTCTTGACAATCAGCAGAGTTAGTTAGAGCGGGTACTTTAGGTAAGCAGGTGAGAGTGGGATCAAATCCCATCACAAACACGGACCATGTGTTTCTTTTCTTGCCGATCGATCGATCCCGCTGCTTGCGAGTTCCATGACGCAGTGGTGCAGTAGAATCACTGTTGCAGTGATGGCGGGGGCCGAGTTCTTCGCAGTCATTAATGTCGTCACTTATCATTAGTCTTCCTCTGGACTTTCTGGTGGATGTGAAAGCAAAGCAAAGGAAAGAATGCAGCAGTTTCCTCCAGGGCCCAGGGAGCGTCACACGTGTGTTCGATTAGGCGAACAAGAACACAATGCCTCCTTCACCCAAGTCAAGACGTTCAGCATAGAATAACATTCCAGCAGTTGATGCTAGCTCTTTCCGGCCGTGGACGGTTTCTGTCCCCTTTTCCCCTCCCTCCGTTTTCATCTGCATTCCCTTTGTCAAATCATTGCTGCGTCTCTTCCCATCTTACCGACGACAGGCAGGCCCCATGTATCGTAGACGGATTCAGACACCTGCATCTGCCTGCATGTATTACCGGCCGGCCAGTGATTCGTCGGTAATAGACGGCCGATAGACTCTGCAGTTTCGCAATTCAAAGTCTACTGCTGCCAGTGTTTCCTTTTCTTTCTCTTTCTGTGGTTCTGTTTTACTGTGGCTTTGGTACCACGTTGTCAAAGAGTATGCGTAGTTGGTACCGGATAAATACTTAATTGACCAGAAATTCGCATACTTTGAATTGAAGTATTTAGTATATATGCAATTTTTGACCATATATGACTTGAACTGGTTTGCTTACTTGATTTATTGATAGTATTTGCATTGACGCGTGCCAAAATGCTTTACTCAAATCAAATGATCATACAAGGCAAGATAAGCTCAGCTGCCGCGTTGCACGGGTAAAAGGGTCAATGCTAATCTATTGTCCCCTTGGAGACCAGCCGGGGAAAAGGCAACAGCAAAGCTCCGAAACAGGGGGCCCCATCATCATTATGTAGTGTAGTACTCTACCATCTAAACAGGCTGACCCTGCCGGCCAACAGATGCACGACACGACACGCTTCTTTCTCAAGGCTGCACGTTTTGAATAATAGCAGACGCCACATTTTGACAAGAGAGGAACATTATAATGGTACGAGAGGTCAACACAATTATGAATTGCTTCATTCAGGCGAGAGAGTAGGTACAACACATCTTCATTACCTCACAGGAGAGTGGCATACATTGTCATGAGGTGATGTTTTTGCGTGTATAGGAGAAAGCAGAGCGAAACTGTCCTTGGCTAGGCTGAATCATCAAAATGCCTCAACAATGCTCTTGTGGAGCAAGAGGAAAGCTATGCCTGAGTTTTCACTCAAATGGAACGGGCGTGCCCTGCTTTTTGTTCACAATGGCCATGGCCAAGTACCTGGTGCCCATTCCAATAGGTGTCTGGTCCTCAGGGCCTTCCCAGAATGGGGCTTCCCCATCTCCAACTAGTCGCCAGTAGCCCGTTCGCAATGACTCGGCCTGCTCCTCAGTGCAATTCTGCAGGAGAGCTTCTACCCTGAAGTTGATGCCAAGAGAGCCCAAGAACTGGGACTGAGTCATTGGCCCATGGACTGAGATATCATCTACAGAAATTATGAGAAAAAAAATCTCATGTAAGTATTGTTAATGTTGCCAACAAAAAGTACAGGCAGGAGTTAATAACACCAGTGCAGACCTGAAGCTTCCTCAGCAGAGTGCTTGATCGAAGCAAAATCAACATAGGCACTCAGATCAGCAGAGCCAGGATCATCTAATATGTCGACAAACTTGTGTTTACGGATGGCCTGCATTTATTATAGTTTACTTAGCGCCCAAACCATTCATCCAGGACAATAGCTATTTGCTATCATACAAGTATGTCAACAAAAAGAACTCCATAAGGCTAGCTCTCTGTGTGTCAAATAATGCATAAGTTCAGGACCTCGAATTTAGCTATTACTCTTTCCAGTCTTAAAAAGGTAGTGCTTTATGAATCAACAGTCCCCAAAGCACAACTTTGATCATTTGCTAATGCACTAATATTTACACAATCTAGTTCAATCATAATATTGTATTGAAATATCATTTCCCATGTATCCACAGTAAGTATCGTAAAATATTAAGAACATCAGAAAAATATCATTTTTTTTGTGATTGTAGAGAGCATGTGTCTACGAAACCAACAAAGACTAGCTACTATGCTTCAAGAATTTATGTTACAGTAGTACTAAACAGGCAACATTTTGAGGTTACTTTAGGTACAGTGCAGTGATTTAAAATCCAAACCTGGAGACTGTCAGATACTATTCCGTTTTTCCCATAGTCAATAATAAGAGCACCTCCGCCATCCGAACTAATTCTATCTGCAATTTGTTCAGTAAGCTCCATTGCTTTGGGGCAGACTTCAATATGCTCAATCTTCTCAAGCTCTTCAGAGCTAGCCCAACCACAACGCTTGGCAAGGTAAATTAAAGAGGCTGTGGGATGGGGAGATAGAACAAACCGAAACCTGCTGCAAAGTAAGCATTGAACTTTTCCCTATGGTTAGAAGTACATAAATGTAACTTGTAAAGCTTACGAGGAATCTTCTGCGAGATCCACCATCTTCTCGCACCAGCCACGTGATGCTTTCTGCAAAAAGAAAGAAAAAGAGAGAAGGGTTGTTCAGTCCAATGACTATAAACTCAGTCAGTGAGTGGATAAGCACAATACAAACTTGTAGTAATTAATCATGGGAACAAACCTGAAACTGATGGATTGGTAAGGCATCATAGAATTCATGTGCAATGATTATGGTTGGTGCTGCATATAAGACAGTTATTACAGATATGAGAAACATAAAAAACCCCTCAAGAAGTTTTAAAAGTAACAAAGTTGACGAAAGGCAAATACATGAACTTAAACAGTTTCAAAATGGAAAACTATCCAATACTTGAAACAAAGGGCTTACAGCATCAGCAGGTTGAACAATTATTCATATTCCATGCGTGAAGTAACTAAACAAGCTGATCAGCAATGGCAGGTAGATGCTTTAGATAAGTGATAAGGTGTATCAACACTACTATCAAAACTGAACCTTTTAACAGCAAGTTGAGGCCAATAGCTTATTATTGGTACTCCTTAGAAAAGTAGACTGCAGTTCCATAAATCAATACTGCTGCTCCTTGTCATATATGACGGCAGATTCCATACCCCAATAAAATAGGGGTTGCATTTGAATTACGTAAATAGGGGTTGCATTTGAATTACGTAACAGGGATTTTTCGTATTAACTGTAGCTAGAAATTGACTGAAATAAGCAACCCTAAAACTGTCACTAATCTCATTGGTAAATGGCCTTGAAATTTTCACCCAATAAACCTTAAGATAAATGGTGGTGTAAAATTCGATTATACAAGTGTTTATGACAATATTAACTTCTATAGAGATCATTAATTCATAACAAAAAAGTTGAAGGTGAAAGAACCAATTCTAAATGAAAAGAGCCTCATACATCCTGAGGGAACCTGTTCGAGGGAGGCATGCCAACAAACGGGGGCTCCACAAAGCTTGCTAACTGTTCTTTTGCCACCATCAACATCTCCATCTTCACATTTCAGAGTATTATACTGGATTTTTTGCAATGTAGGGCTGCACTCGACTAAGTTAATATTGAGTGCCTTGGTGAAGTTAACAAACTTTGCTGAGCCCTGTTGAAATGGAGGCATCCACTAAGAAGTCATAAAAGCACAATGGAACTTTGACACATGGTAGATGCTAGCAATAAAACATACCCGCAGTAAATCAGCCAAGAGTGTTCCTCTTCCTGGGCCAAGCTCGACCAGGTTCACCTTTGTTGGCTTTCCCATTTGCTCCCAGAGGCACATTGCCCATACGCCAATCATCTGTGCCAAAGAAATGCAATAGCAGCACAATCTATTATTGCTTGAAACACAGTTCATTGCTGCATCGTGATTAAGTAACTAAATACAGAACAGTACAAGGTTCTTCACATTAGTGTTGACAAAGCAATTAATCAGTGAGCACCAGTTTTACCTCACCAAACATTTGGCTGACCTCCGGCGAAGTAATGAAATCCCCTGATTCCCCAAACACGTCACGGTTGATATAGAATCCTGACTGTGGGTTCGTCAGCACTTCCTCCATGTATTCGGCTATGCTGATTGGCCCACTCCGAAACTAACGCCGCCATAATAATCACAACGAAATGAGCAATTAACATTTCGCCAATGCGAGCAACAGAGATTAACATAGGAACAGAAGCTGACACCTTTATGATGCTCTTGATGTGCTTGACGAGCTCGGAGTCCGACGACGGCTCGTGTGAGTGCTCTGCCGCATTTTGGCACAACACCTACTATCAGAAACCCCAAACCCAGAAACCAGTGCTCGTGAAAGAGAAGAGGCTACGCGCCCTCCGGGCTCGTTCGCGAAAAAAAGAAAGAGAAGAGGCGGACGGAGGGAACCTAGAGGGTTGTAGAGGCCGGAGCGGTCGATGGAGATGCTCAGCCGGGCAGCTGCATCACTATTGGAGATCTCGGGGAGCTCTCTGTCCTCCGCCTCCTCGTCGTGGTCGGCAGCTGAGGACGAAGACGGCGGAGAGGAAGAGGTGGTCGAGGCAGACAAGAAGCGGGCTTGGAGGAAGGGGGCGATGGGAGGAGGGAGGCGCCGGTGAGTAGTGTTTCCGCAGCCACCGCCCGAGACGCGAGGGGCGAGGCGGCGGAGGAGGGCGGCGGAGCCACGAAGCATCTCGACGGCAACGAGAGAGAGAGAGAGAGAGAGAAGAGAGAGAGAGAGAGAGGTGAATGTGTGAACGGATTGGGCCGGAGCAGGAGGAGGAGAAGGATGTGGGTTTCGCTCGGTCCAGTAACTCCAGTTCACGGTCCAATCGGCCTGGCCCATAGAGAATTTGCACATCCGTCGGTGGCGCAGGCTAAAATTTTTGGTCCGATGTGCCCAGGTGAGGTTTGGGCCAGAATTATTAAACTTGGGTTCCTCGTGTCGTTGCAACAAATGCTCCTGAAAACCTCAAAAAAAATGCTAGTGACAATAAAATAAACCTGTAAGTAATTCCGAACATAAGTACTCTCTAGCGCTTCGATTCTACTGGGGCTAGGAGTTTGGCATGTTAATTGCTCTATAAACTCTGCTTCACAAACTTCATCGTGAAGTAGCTCCATAAAAGAAAAACTAAAGTATATGGAGCATCTTATTTAGGTGCTCTCACAATACTTTTTTAGAGCTTTGTGCATAGAACTGAACCTATTTGGATAAAAAATATGGAGCGAAACTAAAAATATAGAGCGGAACAGTCTCAAACACCATGTCCAACTATTTGCAAGGCACGACAGTACCATCCATCTCTGCACCAAAATGCTAAACGACAACCATGCGTATGTTTTAGGTGTAGAGAAGAGATAGAGGCTTTTCCGACAGCGCGGTGAAAGGTCCTAAATGGCTAAAGGGGGGTGAATAGCCTAATTAAAATACTACAAAAACACTAGACTACAAAAACACTAGAGCAAGAGATTAGTATAACAAATGGCGTAAATGCGGTTTGCTCTACCTCTACTTGTTAGGCAAGCCACATATTGATAATTCTAGTGAGCTTATGATCTTCTACTTGCCACACAAATGCTAAGTTGCTAGTTTACACCTAGGTGATCAAGTTAGAGAGCTAAACTATACTAATGCTATCACTCAACCAAGAATGAGACAAAGTAATACAAGTAATAGGGTGATTGTTACCAATGCCGGGCAAGAGATGAATATATCAATCACAATATAAACACTAAGAATACCAAGGAAGACAATATGACACATTGATTTTTCTCCCGAGGTTCACGTGCTTGCCGGCACGCTACTCCCCGTTGTGTCGACCAGCACTTGGTGTTGCGTGCGCTAATAGGTCTCTAATGCCTAACCCTTCACGGGTGCCGCTAGCAACTACCCACAAGTGAGGTAACTCAATGACACGAGCAATTTACTAGAGTCACCTTTCGCGAATCTTCCACGGGGAATAGGCGCAAGAACCCCTCACAAATCACCGGGAGCCGGCCACGAACAATCACCAACACGTGCCGAACCTCCACCGCAGCTCCAAGCCGTCTAGGTGGCGGCAACCATCAAGAGTAATAAGTAATCCCGCTGCTCAACGATCTCTAGTACCACTAGATGCTCAAACTCTAAGCAAATGCACTAAGATCACTCCCAATCTCACTATGGATGCACAATCAAGCAAGAGAATGAGTGGGAGAGGTTTGCTTTAGCTCACAAGGATGTATCACCAATGAAAATGTCCAAGAGAGTGAGCTAGAGCCGGCCAACAAGCTTATATAGAGGGGCAAGCCCTCATCCAACCGTTACTCTTCGTTGGCCCTGACCAGACGCTCAAGACGGGGTGACCGGACGCGTCCGGTCCAGCGTCCGGTCGCACATAAACGTCTACGTGTACTAGCCGTTTGAAATCCAACGTTCACGCCCAACGACTCGCCCTCACTCACGCGTTGTCAGACAAGCACCGGATGCGTCCTGTGTAACCACCGGACGTGCCAACAGTGGAGTCCGGTCACTGTCCAATAAGGTTCCAGAGAGGATAAAACTTGACCGGATGCGTCCGATCACCCTTGACCAGATGCACGGCGAGTCCGATCGCCTCTCTGGCTGTCTCACGAGCGAATGTCAGCATACGTCAGTGCTGATTGGACGCGCAACCGGAGCGTCCGGTCGGCCCTCATCGACCAGCGTCCGATCGATTCCAGAGAGCTCCCCGAGAGCTTCCAGAATGACCGGACGCGTCCACAGCAACACCAGCGGACGCGCGCGCCATCACCAAAGGATTGGACGCGTCCGGTCAAGCCAAGACCAGCGTCCGGTCACTGCAATCTTCTCCGAAAAACTCTGGATCCTGCCTCGCAAGCTCGGCAGGAAGGATTTAAGCCCAACTACCAGCAACCCTTGCTCTCACATGCTAACACAAAGGTGTTTCTCTACAAGTGCATATGTGTTAGCTTTTTCAAATTATTTTTCAAGGGATTTGTTAGCTCTCACTAGGTCCTAATGCATATGTATGGAATACGAACACCTAGTGGCATTTGATAACTGCTTTTGCATTAAGATCACCCCTCTTAATAGTACAACTATCTATCCTAAATGCACTCACACCCTTTATGGTGTCTTGAGTGCTAAAACAAAATGGCCCTATCAAGTATACCTTTGCCTTGAGCCCATTTTTTTCTCTTTCTTCTTTTCTAAGTTGGAGCACTTGATCACCATCTTTTGGCATTCACCACAATCACCATGATGTTCTCCGAGTCTCCTTCACTTGGCATGGACTATTCTTTCTTTTGCTACACACACTTAGCCACAAGGATTAGTCCAAAGGTTTCATCAATTATCTAAAACTAAACTAGGGCTTTCACGCGGTGAGATCAAGTACGACATGATAGTGGGAGACTTGGCAAGGGTAAGAGTGCACCTGGGAAGACCCTATTGTAGTGGCTGCCTAGCTGCTAGGGGGCTGGTCAACAGGGGCTTTTGCTGCGGATGATTAGGGTGAGGAATTGGGTTGTGCGTCGTTAAGGCGAGCGTACCGCCGGCGGTGCGGCGTCTAAGACTACCTACAACGTGGTGAAATACCGATGTCCAAAACTCATTTTTTTATCTCTTACTACTCGATAAAATTTAAGCATTGGAAACTTTGGCATTGAGGAAAGTAGATTTGTAGATGCATGGATGCGGACACGTGCATCTAATAAGAGTGATGAGGGGAAAAGAATAAGAAAACAAGTTCAAAATTAAGGGAGAGAATAAAGTAATGCTTGTAACAGTTTGGTATAAGGTTTAATAGGATTAATATGATACTTATACCAATAAGTTACAACTTCTTTTTTAGAAGTCCATCTCTAAAGAACTCTACAGTTAAGCGTGCTTGGCTTGGAGAAATCTAGAGATGGGTGACCGACTAGAAAGTTCTTCTCAGGTACGCATGAGTGAGGACAAAGTGTGTAGGAAGACTAGTGTTGGTCTGTGAGGGCAGTATTGATCCTATTAAAGCTATCAGATGTAAGTGCCCGGCCTCGAGGAGGCGTGACGTTACAAATGGTATCAGAGTCGACTCTCGCGGTTTTACGGGCGCGTGTGTCGCAGTTGCGTAGGCATGGTGCGTATAGCTGGTGTGACAGCATGACAAATACGCTGGCACTGGACACACGGACGTGGCTGAGAGAGGAGGCTCCTGGCCTGAGGTTGATCAATGAGGACGTCAATCTCTTAAGGGGGTGAGGATGTAACACCCCGACCAGGACATGGCTTAATAGGATTAATATGATACTCATACCAATAAGTTGTAACTTTTTTCGAAAGCTATCTCTAAAGAACTCTAAAGTTAAGTGTGCTTGGCCTGGAGAAATCTAGGGATGGGTGACTGACCGGAAAGTTTTTTCCGGGTGCGTATGAGTGAGGACAAAGTGCGCAGAAAAGACTTGTGTTGGTTTGTAAGGGCAATATTGATCCTATTAAAGCTATCAGATGTAAGTGGGCCTAGCCTCGAGGAGGCGAGACATTACAATCCTTGTTTAAAATATTTGAGGGCATCGGCCCACTGTGGCTTACATGAAATCCAAGCATCGGCTATGACGTCTAGGTGGCCTGACTTGTCGACGGCGGCGGACTTGGGTCCACTCGCAGCTCGAGCACCCGCAGGGACGCGGAGAAGGGGTAGCACACTATGAGCTCCTCAAGGCACGCGGCGGCGCGTCGACAATCTGACCGATGGCGTCATTGGCTGCGGTCACGGCCGACGCCAATCTGCCTCCCACGACCTCAGAGCAAGTATTATGACAGGCTATAGGTGTGCTAAATGCTCATGTGGAGGAAAGAGAATAGGAGAGAGAAGGTAAGTGGACTGTAAGCTTACAACCAGTTTATGCATAAGAACCAAAAAAAACTTATGAGAGATGAAGGTGGGTCATGTATTTAATAATCAAGAGTTTACTATTATATGGGTGAGCTAGGAGGTGGGCTATAAAATTTTTTGCAGCCAGCAGCATGCTGTATTAAAGGCGCCCCGCAGGAAGTAGAGTGATGGAAGAAAGGGCATGCATTCACGCTAGCAGCGGGTGCCGGCAGCCACTTCGCAGGCGTTGCTGAGCTGCTGCACGGGAGTGTGTCCATGCCGCCGCCGCCGCCATCGCACCCCACGCGTACCTTGGGGTCTGTTTTTCTCGAATACACAAAAAATTTGCGTATTATTGGAATTTAAACGTACAATCGACGCGCTTTTGAAGAGCGCCCTAGGAGGTTTTACAATTGTGACCAGACCAGAACACTCTAGCAGACTTAAACAAACTTCGCACAAAAACATACAACCAGATTAGGAGCGGCTCGGAGCTAGACAGCTCCGTTGCGCATCGCGCGGACTATGCTTCATCATCCGAGAAGAGTTAGCATTGGCCGCCGAAAAAAGCGCATCAGGGTGCTTCGCTCGACGTCAAATTCCTGGCGAAAATAGCTCGCCAGAGGCGTGTGGTGGCCGAGATTATACTATCAATCAATCAATCAATCTACAAGATTCTGCAATCTACATAGAGGATTTGTAGTCGAGAGATGGGAGGTGGGCTGGTTCCATGTTAGACTTGCACGGTTGCACCTGATCGAGTTTGAGGATGAGTTGGATTCGGATCGCGTGCCATAACTGCAACTCTCCGTGTTCGATCTTCCGATCCAACAAGGTCAAGAGGGTGGTCTCCGTGTTCGGAACGGTATCGTTCGTGTCCGCCGCCGGTGGTCGTGCGTCTCCTCCCTTCGTATATATGTACCGAGTCCGTGTGCACGGTGGAACGGACAAGCACAACATCGCCCAGCTCCCGCAGCGCCGTCGTGTCCGATCCGATCCGATCCTATCCAACCAGCCGCGCCGGCCGCACAGCCGGATCAGAGCCGAGCGACCGCGTACGCACGTAGCGAGGCCACGCCGCCGCCGACGACGACCCCGACCCGCCGCCGTCCACCATGCCGCGCCGCAAGATCCAGATGAGCCTCATCGGCGACGCACGGGATCGCGCCAAGGCCTTCGCGCGGAGGAAAGCGGGGCTTTTGAAGAAGGCGCAGCAGCTCGCGAAGCTCTGCGACGTGGACGTCGCGCTCGTCTGCGCCGGCCCTGACGGCGGCGCGCCGCCGGTCGTGTGGGAGTCGGACCCGGGCGCCGTCATCGACAGGTACCGCAGGCTGCCGGCGGACAAGCGGGCGACGCACACGCACCTCGGCTACATCAACTGCCAGCTGGGCAAGGAGAATGGGCGGCTCGACAAGAAGCGGAGGCAGGGCCTCACGGCGCTCGCGTGCCCCGGCGAGGCGGTGCTCAAGGATATGAACCTGGAGGAGCTGCTCGCGTCCATCGACGCCGCGCTGCTGGCCACGGCTGAGAGGCAGAAGGCGTTGGGCGTCGCCGACGACGACGATGGCCAGCAGCTTGGGCAGCAGCAGCAGGTGTTGTCGGACGCCATTGTTGGGCAAGGGGGTCCGCCGTTCGTTGGCGCCTGCGGCGACGACCTCGATGTCGACGACATCCAGGCCTGGGTCGACGAGCTCACGTGGGACGGCGCCGAGCTGCTTCCGCCGCTGAATGATGCCAGCATGGTGCAGCCTCCTGCGTCCGGCGTGATCCAGTACATCAACGGTGGCAACGAGGTGGACATGGACATGGGCAGCAACCATCAGTGCCACCAGGCTCAGGTGCCGCCACCGCCAGGCAATGGCGAGAACGGCCACGGCCAGCAGCTCCCATGCCACGCCTGCCAGCCGAACACCACCACCTCCCTCCCTGATCATTACGGCTTCCAATGCACTGACAACAACTACGCGGACATGGACGAGATGCCGCCGGTGCAGAGCAATGCCAGTGCCACCTACGACGGCTGGTACGATCAGGCCTCGTGGGGCAATCCTGCTCCTGCGTACATGCCATGGCAGCACGAGCACCCCAGCATGGGCATCGGCAGCCTCATGGATGCAGGTCGTGGTCGCGAGTACGAGACGTGCAGCTTGGCTGATTACTTGCAGTGCCCGGGCCAGCAATTTGGAGACGCGCCGGAGCCGCTGCATTACCTCAGTGATATGGCCCAAGACATTAGCTACAATGATGATCTCCAAGCAGGCGGCAGCAGCAGCTGGAGAGCTCAACTCCCTGCTCAAAGTCGCAGCTGCTCTGGAACACCACAGTTTGGTAGTTCAGATCAGTCCCAGTCAGACGTAGGAGGACATCAGTATCAGGATCCAGGAGTACAGCGTTTTTGGGTGATGGAAGAAGGGCTGCCGGGTTCAACTGATGTCGCCAATGACAGTGTCAGAGGGGAAGAAGGGACATGGGCTAACACTAACAGTGGAGGTCTTTACCAACCATGGATATCAGTTTATCAATAGAAGATTTAAGCTAAAAGGATTTGAACCTCTATTACTATGCAATAAGTATAGGGAACGGCTAAAGCATCTCATGATGTAGAGGCTAGAATATTTTTTTTGTGTCATTATCTAAAAAAGGTAGATTCTGTCTGTTAGGGGGAAAAAGACCGGAAGCATGTAAGCAAGCAGCTCAGCTTGGAGGAGATCCGGCAATTTTGTTACAGTGAATCATAATTACATCAATATCTTTATATCTTTTTTCTTTGTGTCATTTTACCAGAAGAGTAGCTTACAGTTTGACAAACAGGAATACTCTGCATATGAATTGTGGGGTCAGTTTACCTGCTTCCATGGAGGACGAGGAATAGCTTATCCAGCATATAAATTCTAGAGCCAATGTGCCATTCCATGCCAAGTTCGGCGAACATAAAACCGACCTAATGACAGATGGAACAAAAGCTTTGCAGCCCCATAGTTCATGAAGGTAGTAATTCGAAGTAGTCAGTCGTGCAATATTATTTTATCTCAGACAAATGTGTATATCTGTTACACTTTGTTTTGCTAAGAATATAAAATTGGCAGACATGCAAAGCAAGACTCAGAATATGAAACTCATACCAATATCACCTCCAGGGCTGGTTGAATTGACTTCACTGCCATCCCGAGCCTGTTTGGAGGGGCTTCGGCAGCTCCAGCTTCAGGCACTGTAGCAGTAATGTGTAGGAGCCGCTGGAGACCCAAATACCTCGCTCCTCTGGCTTCTCATCAGTAATTTCATCATCCATATCATCCTGTTTTTTTTTTCTTTTTTTGTGAGTTACTGCGGACTAATGTCCCTTGTCCCAAGGCTATGTACTGGGGGATCTATATATTATCATTGTAAAAGCAAGAATGCCAGGATTATGCAACCGGCAGCCTGCGTCCCTGCGGCCATGGGCTGCTACTGGTACCAGCCACTGATGTCTCCGGGCAACCTTTAATCCCTGATATACTACCTTTTCGCTTGGAAACAATATGCCTGTGAATTTTGGCATAAGATGCATTTGGTGATTTAAAGTTGTGTTCTTGGTACTGATCAAAGGCTGTGGAGCCACACTGCGCCATAGTCACGCAGTTTGCGCCCAGAGTCCGCCCCACCACACCGGTCAACGCAGGCATGACGCGAGAGACCCTGAGGCGGAGTAGGCCCCGCCTTCGCCATCCTAGGTCGCCACCTGAACCCCCGGCGGTGGCAAGACAAGGGAGGGGAGGTAGGGGAGGTAGCGGCGGTTAGGTTTGAGGTCCGTCCGAGTCACCCACGCACGGTGAGCGATGTGGACGGGAGGAGGGGAATTCGTCGATTTTTCATCTTTTTATAAACTAGACCTTTTGGCTTCAAATTTGATATATTCCGTAACTTCCCAAGGTTTAGACATGAACTTGTCTTAAATTCATGGGATCAGATATAGAAATAAATTTCTTTGATCCACATGCTTTATTTCTGCTCTACAACTCACTCACCAGCACCAGTAGTGCAGCACACAAACATCTCCCTCGCATGGCCAACAACGGCATACATAATACAAGAATGTTACATACTCATCATTTCAACCTAAGGCACCCGTGTTCAAATTGTGATTATTAAAATGAATTTTAATTCAAAGGATCTAAGTAGGACTAAGAGAATCTAATTACACTTCAGGCATGTTCAAGTAGAATATAGTAGTAGATGCACCAGGAAGGCGGATGGAATATTGGGATATTTCTGTGACCAAAAGTTTGAGAACGGAGTTCTCTCCCAGACTTTGTTACAACAATACAACATCATACAACACTTACGCTTCCCATCATATGTCCATCTCTTCTCTTCTCCTAAAATAAACAATCAAAACTTGCGGTATAATTACGTCGCATTAGTGTAACCATCCTAGTCCAACTAGAATATGTACGTGAAGCTGATATAGACCAAAATAGATCTCGCTCTATGTCATTTCGCAGCAACTAATTAACCGCGTACATGTAGATAGATGACGCCATTTATTATGTACTACTAGCAAACCTTGGACTTGCGTGCCATGCTAACCACATGGTGAAATCGCTCTGCGTCACAGGGGACCTTGAGCACCACCCGTTGTCCATAACCAAACTGCTCCTCGGCTATCTCCAGCAACGCCGCTAGGCACGGCTCCTTGAGGTCCCTCACGCGCACCAGGACCCTTGTCTCCGAGGCACCTTGGTCGTCGTCGTCGTCGCGAACCAGCACCAAGGGGAGGTACCCTTTCGGGATCCTCTGCTTGTTGTCGTCGTCACGAATAGCACCAGGCACGCAGCTCGCCAAGGCCTTGGCTGTGGCAGTGGCCTTCCTTGTCAAAGCGGCGGCCATTGATGTTCCTATGATGTTGAGTGGTGCTGTGGATTTGCAAGGTGGATGGATAGGGTATGCGCCGACCTGTTGTGTTTCTTATGATGACTTGATCGATGCTCAAACTCGATGATGAACAATAGATGCAATGCAAGGGTGTTTATATACGAGTTTGCTGGCGGTGGAGGGTCAAAACCAGTTCGGACTTTTTCCAGATCAGTAGACAGACGTGATTTGTGACATTGGGCACGGTGACACTGATCTGTACGTAGTTCTGTTCGTACGTAGTGTAAATTGACTAGTCCCCGTCTGTGGAGTATATTTGCTGTCCCTGTCAAGCTTTGTTAGTCAAATTCAGTAATAAAAGGCTCCTATATTGTAATCACCTAATCCTCTGACACTTGGGATTTCTTTTTTCTTTTGCCGAGAACCGATCACTTGGAATTTCATCCACGACCCCTTAGTATATTGGGTTGCTGGAAATGCTCTAAATAATCGTCTCGGTCAGATGTTACTCCAATGCCTCATTGTGGTTCAGTATTACGACTCATACTCATACAAGTTAGAACAACTGTTCGGACCTAGAAGTTCCAAAATTTCATCGGATTTTTTTGTCATCCACCTCTTCATAACTACTTAGACAGTTTGTCCCTTTTTTTTTTGCTTGAGGCAGAGTTATAACTCATACTCATGCAAGCTAGAACAATTATAACTAGGGATGGTGAATACAGATTCTAATACCGCGCTCAATTTTTTCATTCTCTCCTAAGTAGCCGAGCCTACAGTGTCCGTTACTTTTTCCTCCATAGCATATCTAGTCCAATCGGCATCATCTGTGACATGGCATCATGGGCGAACCTCCGCCCCCCGTGCCGCCACAGCTTCTCTCTACCCTCCTCTCCCTCGTCACCACCAGAGCACGCCGTAGGAAGCCTGCACAAGCACAAGGAACGCGGCGGCGGGGCCTTTTCTTCCCTAGCTCAACTGCACAGTAGTGATTTCGGGCATCGCTGGGAAGGTGGCCATGGCGGCCCGAGCCTGTCTCCCCTACTCCGGTGGCTAGATCCGGCGGTCCTAGGCCATAGCGGCAGTCCAGTTGACGGCTGCAACACTCTCCCTGGTGGGTGGATCCGGCATCCCGGGCCAGATCCACGCCAAGAGGTGGTGGGCCAGCGTTTATAGTGGCGACGCTGGCCCGAGAGCTCCGTGGAGGCCCGCGGTGATGGCAATCTAGTGTCTTCCTTTCCTGGTTCCAGTGATGTGGTCTGGATCAGATTGACGGAGGGTCGGTGGGGGATGCGACAGCGGTAGTTTGGCGCAGAGGTTGCTGGAGGCGTTGCGCGGCGTAATGGATGCAAGACTGGCTCGGTATAGGGTGGGGACATTGGTCAGCTAGGTGACCAGGGGCTTCTTCTGATCTCGGCCCTATTCTCCCCACCATTTGCCTTTTCCCTTCCGCGGGCTGTTTTTTCGTGGAGGAGCTACTTGGATATGCCTATTGCTGGCCGGTTATGCCGGTTCCGGCGGGGGGGGGTGGTGGGTGGGTGGGTGTGGACTCTTCGACCGGAGTCCTAGGGGGTAGCGGTTGGGCGGGTTGTGGCTGAACCGCCGCCACACCCCGCCCTTTGTATGGAAGGGTCTTGTCGGTGTTTGACCACCGATAGCCTGCCACGGGGTTCCCGTAGCAGTTGATTCGGACCTCGGCGAACGACTAGAACTCGACGGTTTCACGCAAGAGACACACGGTTTATCCTGGTTCGAGCCCTCGTCGTCGAGAAAAAGCTCTACTCCAGTCGGCCTTGGCCTTTTGCGTTGGATTGATGTATGATTGTGTGTTGTTGCTTGTTCCTTACAAAAGAGGGTGCTCTGGCTCCTTTTTATAAGAGGAAAAGAGCCAGAGCTATAGTTTCTAATCCTAGTCGGATCCATAGGAAGTGTTCTCGCTCGATTCACAGAGGTTACTTTCTATTCGCCTAACTAGGATAGTCCGTATTCTACTCGATCCGTCCTTCTTGCTCTTGTCCTGACGGGAGCCGTGCTGGTGAATAGCCGTCTATGTCCCGTATCGACAAGCCCTCGAGCATTTCGAAGTAGAACTCGGGGAACGCCTAGCTTCTCAAGTGATGCTTCAAGTGGTCTAGGCAAGAATTGTTCCCTTTTTGTGCGCCGTAGGTGCACTCATTGAGTGTAGCCCCCGAGCCTCTTGCTACTTATTTATAAGTAGCCGGAGGATCTTGAAAAAAAAGAAAAAGTTGAGGGTATATGCCCCGTAGCCCCCCGAGCCTACGTCCCGAGTTGTTTTTTTGTCGAAAAGAAAGTCGGGCGATGGCTTTTTATTTGACGTGGCGCCCATAGGCGCACTCATTGAGTGTAGCCCCCGAGCCTCTTGCTTTTTGGAACAAAGAGTTGGAGGGTCCAGAGTAGTATGATGGCTTTGAAATTGTAGCCCCTGAGCTTGAATTCTTTTCCTCAAAGGTAGTCGGATGGTGGCTTTTTGACTGACGTGCGCTCATAGGCGCACTCAATGAGTGTAGCCCCGAGCCTCTTGCTTTTTGGAACAAAGAGCCGGAGGGTCCGTAGTAGCATGATAGCTTTGAAATTGTAGCCCCCCGAGCTTTTTTCGAAGTTCTTCCTTAGCTGCAGCCCCAAACTTTTTCCTCCGAAGTTCTTCAGATAGGAAACGGACAACGGCTCGTGACTTTGCTTTTACTGTCCTTTATGTCTGCTTTTATGGTTGGGTGTTGGCAGCTGGTGGTATAAAGGCTTTTACTGTGCTGGGATATGCCTGGAATATACTCTTCATTTGCTCTCTTTCTTGCCTTCTTTTATTGTCCTTGTCAATGCTTCTCTCGAATTGGTGAGCTTGGTCCATGTACACCGACCTTGGCCTATAAATTGCACTTCCCTTTCGGTTGTTTTCAGAATCTTGTAGTATACTTCTTCCTATTTTTTTTGTGACAATGATAGTTTGCGAGGTTGAACAGTCCCCCCTTCTTTCTTGTTCTTCCAATATGGTCTATTTAGTGGGTAGAAGAATTCTTGAGATAGGGATTAGAGGCGGACTAATCCCGGAGTAGCATTGTGATTGGAGGCTCGTTCGGTAGGTAGAAGAAGTCTTGAGATGTGCCTTATGCTTTGGGTCATTTTGCACTCTTAGTTCTTCTTTTCCACTCGCCGGACATATGCTCTCGTGGGAAGGTTGCCGATCCGCACGATCCTCTAGCCGTGGCGGTGCAAAGCGGCGACCGGCCAACTTCGAGCTGGAGCCCTCTTGTTCACATGGGGTCCGATTCAACTTGTGGCTGGAGAGGCCCGATGTGATGCTTGAGAAGTCGGTGCTACTTTTATGCGATCTTAGATACACTGTGTTGGTGTATCTAGGTTGCTTTGGATCTGCTCGGCCCGGACTGTCTCAGAGGTAGTCTGGGTCGGCAATGGCTATCACCTTGGTTGTCTGGGGGTTCTGCGTAATTGTTTTCTACTGCGTAATTGTTTTCTATGGCAGAATTCCACTGGGTTCCTTGTAGCTGTTGCTTTGATTTTCTTCTGAATTCGATGGGTCTTGTAAGACTTGTAACCTTGTATCCTGTAATATTGAAGAATATTTGATCCTGCAATGATCCGAGTTGTTTTGTCCTGAAGTTTATGGTTGTCCGCCTTCGAGCCGACTTGTTTTTGATTGATATGAAGACTGTATATCTTTTAGTAGACTTGTTTTGGCTCAGAAGTTGACTGGCTTCCTTCGACTGGAGTTGTTGGTGGCCGTCTTCTTTTGTGTCGACTTGTTATGATAATATTGGCAAAGCTACCTTTCCTTGTAACGGCACAATACTTTACCGTTGGTGGGTAACGGATACGGACCGTTATCCCGTGATTTAAGGGTTTACTTGGGCCTTTCCCATTATCGCGCCTTGTATCCGTTGGCCTTTTTACCGTTGCCCCTTAAGTGGGCCTTTTAAGACCGGTCTATAAATTAGCTGTGGTTATTGTTCTTCTTTTTCACCTTGCCTTTGCTTCCTGAAACTCTAGCGCCGTAAAAAAAATTCCCCAAATCTTTGCTCTTGCATCGCCGCCACGCATCCTCCTCTTAGTTTGGGTGCTTGATTCGTTGCATGGGAAGGAAGAAGGTGGCCTCCAAGAAGTCGGTAGTTGAGAAGTCTGTTCTTGAGGAGGAGGTCGACGAGCAAAACTGAATCCCGAGTTTGTTTGCTATGAAGTCCATCGCAAAGAACTTCCCCGCCCGACTACCCCTGTGAGAAGCATCTCGGTTGAGCTGCAGGACTTGGGTATGATCCAGCCTAAGGAGTTCTCCGGTTGGGTTGCGCCTGTGAGCATCGTGTCCCCGTTCCTCGTCCGGGGGAGATTGTGCTTTTTGTTTCTTTTTATTCGTGCCGGGCTTTGTTTGCCGGGCTTGTTCCTTCCTCCACCGTTTTCTTCGCTTCTTTTTCATCTCTCTTCATGATCTTACCCCGAATGGGGTTCTTCATCTTTCTGTTTTTGTCCATTTTTGTAAGACTTTCCTTGGCATTCCTCCCTCCCTCAATTTATTCCGTTTTTTTTTTCCGTCTCAAGCCGCAGCCCCAAGAATGATTCCCTCCACACCCTTGGTGGATGTGGGATCCAATTCCGGCAAGGGCGTAAGTCGAGCCACTTCTTTGAGTATGACCTTGTTGATTCCGTGAAGGATTGGCGGTCCGAGTGGTTTTATGCCGGTAATCTTGATGGTGGTGCCGGGTGCTCCAAAGACTCCAAACCTACTCGGGGGTCCCGCCTTGTTTCTAATGATCGGTGGGAGAGAGAGCAGCTCACTTCGCCGAGTTGTCTCTTCTTGAACCTCTTTTCAATAGGATTAGGTACCTGAAGCGTAATGGCTTGTCCGGTTTTTGCTATTGTGGCAAGTTACCTCCGTCGCCGAGTGCAACCTTTGAAGGCGCTGCGTGAAAACTTTGGCTTTGAGTACTCGTCTTGCCGAAGATCCCTCTCGTATGGTGGCCACGACCAAGTTGTCGATGAGGAGATGCTTGTTCATCTCCAGAAAATTTTGAAAGGCGCGTCGGTGGTCCCAATGATTGGTTTCGAGTACTCACTCGATAAACCTCCCCCCCGTGAGTATTTCTTCTTATTTGTATCTGTATTTCTGAGTTCTTTTTGACCGAGATTGACTAGTTTCTTGTCTTTTTTGAAGCCTTTTGGCAGGGATTTTAATGTTGATGCCTCCCTTTATGTTGATAGGGAAATTGCTCTTCTTCACGCTCCTCCGGCTGATCTTGGTCGTCGGGTAATTGAAGACCGAGTTGTTTTGCACGGTATTTCTTTGATGGAGCCTTCTCTTCAAGATGTTCCTTATCGGCCGGTGGCCCTTCCTCGAATTACTCGTGCCGGTGCTAAGAGACCTGCTGCGGGAGATTCCTCTTCTTCAAGGCTTCGAAACGGGCGCTTCTTCTCTTTCTCCTCGGGCATCGGGTAACCTTTTGATAGGTGAGAGGTTGTTTGGTTTTACTTTTTGCTCGCTCTTTTTTTTTTGGAAAGTAGTCTTGATTCTTCTCTTTGGTAGGCGGTGTATCTGTTCTTCTTTTTTTGATGAGGCTAAGGATATTGATGATTCTCCTCTTCTTCGTCGGTAAGTGTTGTCTTCTTGGTTTTGGTGTGTATACTTCTTTGCTCTTTTAACTTTAACTCGGCTCTCTGAGCCCCTCGGTCGACTTCTTCTCAACCTCCAGTTTTGGGACCCTTGCCGGGTCCTGCTCCTTCTTCTGCCGGGTTGTTGGTGGATCTGGAGCAGGTTATGCCTCCTCCACCGCCTCGGCCTCGTATTGCTTTTCGTCGTCCTTCTAAGTAAGTTTTTCTTCTTTCTGACTTCTTTTTTTATTTTCTTGCATTATCTGTCTTTGACTTTTTTGGTTTTTGTAGGTTATCTCGCTCTTTGTTTCTTCTGCTCCGGCTTCTGACTCTGAGAAGACGGAGAGTGTTGGTGTGGTGGGTCAGGTGCCTTTGCCTGACCCCAATCCTGCTATGGAGTCTACCCTTATGGTGACTTCTTCTTCCATTCTTTGGGACTTCTTCACTACTGGCTGCTCATGCGGTTGTGGTGACTTCTTCAGGAGCGGACAAGTTGCCATTTGCCCAACCCCTAACTTCTCCTCATCCTAGGGTTGGGTGTTCTCCTCCTTTGTCTCCTTTTTACCCTCCTTGGAATTCTGTCCGTGATTTGAAGCTGATGCAGGATCTAGAGGAAGACTTCAATCCGAGTTCTCGCCTTAAGAAGCTTGAGGTTGAATTCAAGTCTTTTTCTTGAACAATTCGGGTAGGATGACTTGTTTGCTTTATTTCCCCGTCTTGTCTTTTTCTTATCCTTCTTTTTCTTTATGTGCGGGGAGTATGTCGCTGATTCTCCTCTTTTTTTGCCTCGTCCGAGTCTCAAAAGAAGTTGTTGGATGAGTTGGCTTCTCTGGGCGGGCGCTTGATGAGGAGCGTCAAGGGCGTCAATCCTCGAGAGACCCGCCTTGAGAGCTCAAGTGGTTCTTTGCCGTTGAATCGAGAAGAAGGCTTCTCGAGATCTTCGAGGTACTTGTAAATATATATATTTTACGTATAATTCTGTTATTGCTTTTTATTTCGACTTCTTTTCGCTTCCCTTTGTAGCTTTGAAGAAAAAGTATTCGGAGAAGACCGAGGCTTTGAAGCTTGAAGTAAAAACCTTTCGCAATGAATCGAGAAGGTAAAGGAGGATCTTTGAAGAAACTTTAGTCCGGGCTCGGTGATTAGGCGTGGTGCTGATCGAGATCTTTTGCGTGCTAAGGCATCGATTGAAGACTTGTCTCGCTTTCGCTGAAGGTTTCGGATGACAGGTGGTCAGTCTTGCCGAGCTCGTGCAAGGACTTGCCACTATGCCGAGGAGGCCCTGAAGATGCTTTGGTCGACTTGTGTTCAGTTCCTTCCTCGACCGACCGAAGCGGACCATCAATTTTGCCAAGGATGCAAGGTGTTGCTTGGCGTTCGGGGTGTTTTGGCTCGCATCCAGAGTGGTTGATCCCAACTTTCCTCTTGGTAGAGTGATGGATGGGACTCATACTCCCGAGGATGAACAAGCACTTGCGGAATCAAGCTGCGATCCCCGCCCTTAGCTCGGGAGTTTACTGATCTTGTAGAGATTACGCCCGGTGCGTCTTGATGATGGTGATGATCATCATCGGTAGTGAACTTCTTTATTGTAATGAAACTTTGATGCCTTCCCGGATAATAAAAAGAATTTTCTTTCTTGAATCTTGGTCAAATATCTTGTTGCCGACCTTTGAATATCTTGTCGTCGCGTCGCATTCTTTTTTGGTTTTGTGAATCTATCTAAGAATAGTTAATGTTGTAGTCGTTTTCAATGATTAGTTCGGACCGTAGGCCCTCATCCGAGTTCTTTCTCTCAAGAAGTCGGGATAGGTCGAGCTTTCTCTTGGCTCTCATCTAGTCCTGAAAAGGAGCTAGGATAGGGCGAGTGTTGACTTCTTTTAGCCTTACTCTCATCGGTGTTGTGAAAACAACCCGGAATAGTTGGGCTCAGGCTAGGTTGTAGCTATTTTGCACTTCAACAAATAGTTCGGACCGTGGGCCCTCATCCGAGTTCTTTTTATCTAGAAGTCGGGACAGGTCGAGCTTTCTTTTTGCTCTCATCTAGTCCTGAAAAGGAGCTAGGATAAGCCGAGTGTTGACTTCTTTAGCCATACTCTCATCGGTGTTGTGAAAACAACCCGGGGGGTCGAGCGTTTTTTGCTCTCATCGGGGTTTGCCCGGGAGGTCGAGCGATTTTTTTGCTCTCATCGGGGTTTGCCCGGGGGGTCGAGCGATTTTTTGCTCTCATCGGGGTTTGCCCGGAGGGTCGAGCGATTTTTTGCTCTCATCGAGGTTTGCCCGGGGGTCGAGCGCTTTTTTGCTCTCATCGGGGTTTGCCCGGGAAGTCGAGTGCTTTTTTGGACTGTAGGTCCTTATTCGAGTTCCGTACTCTAGAAGTCGGGATCTGGTTCTAGAAAGAAGCTGGGATACTGTAATCTTTCTTATGAATCTTTGTTGAAGGAAGTAGTACATGTCTAGGCGTAAAATCATCGTAATTGAGAGATGTGCCATGAATTTTTTATTGGGGCTCCGTCTTCAGTCATCAGTTCGTAGGATCCTGGTCCTGTTACTTTTGTTACTATGAAGGGACCTTCCCTTGGGCTTGAGTAGTTTGTGTCTTCCATCCGGTTTTTTGTATTTTCCCGAGAACTAGATCACCGGCTTGTAAGGTTCTTGGTTGAACGCTTTTGTCGTAATATCTTCTCGGTCCTTGCATGTATCTTGCTGATTGTAGGGTTGCATTGACTCGACTTCTTCTAAGCCGTCGATTTCTAGTCTCCCCGGTTTCTTACGCTTCTCCTTCGTTATATTGCTCAATTTTGGGGGATGTCCATATTAAGTCTGGCCGGTAATACGACTTCGATCCGTATACCAAGAAGAAAGGTGAGTAGCCGGTTGCTCTACTTATCTGAGTTCTTAGTCCCCGGACTACTTTGGGTAGTTCATCTATCCATTTTGCTCCGTAATCTTTGAGGTCTTCATATAATCTTGGTTTTAATCCTGCCAAGATGAGTCCGTTGGCTCTTTCTACTTGACCGCTTTGCTTGAGGATGAGCCACCGATGCATAGTCAATGTTGAATCCAGCAGTCTTGAGCCCAACTTTTTGAATTCATTAGTCAGAAATGGTGATCCTAGGTCTGTAATTATCCCGTTTGGCATCCCAAATCATTGCATAATTTCTTGGATGAACTCTTGTGCTTTGGCCGAAATGTATTTTACTAATGGCTTGTATTCTATCCATTTGGTGAACTTGTCAATGGCCACGAAGATGTACTCGAACCCTCCTTTGGATTTCTTAAGTGGTCCGACTTGATCAAGCCCCCAAAGATGAGAACGGCCATCTTTGGTGGTATGCATATTAGATTGTGAGCTGGAACGTGTGCTTGTCTTGCAAACATTTGACGCTTTTTGCGAAGATTTGACTAGTTCTTCGGCGTCTTTTAATGCTTTGTTGCCAATAGAATCCTGATCGAAAAGCTTTTCCGACTAGTGTCCTTGAAGATGCATGATTTCCGCAGCACCCCGAGTGCATTTCTAATAATATTTCTTTCCCCTCTGTTGTTGGTACGCATTTCAATAATACGCCTGATGATGCTGCTTTTTTTTAAAGATTATCTCCTACTAAGACGTAGTTTTTGCTTCTTCTGATTACCCGAGTTGCTTCTGTTTTATTTCCAGGTAACTTCTTTTTCTTGATGTAGTCTATGAATACTTGCATCCATGTTGAGTTGTCTGCAGGCCGATCATTAGAATTTGCTCTTGTTCTCGTCTTCTTCTTCTCGTCTTCTTTTTTCGTCGACTTGATAGTTGGTTTGTTTAATTCTTTTACAAAAACTCCAGCGGCTACTTTTGCCCTATCTCGAGCCTAGTTTGGCTAACACATCACTGCAACATTTGAATCTCGTAATATATGATGTATTTCTAGACCTTGAAAATTCTTCTCAAGCTTTCGATTTACGTGCAATAGGCATCCATGTTTTCCTTGGTGCAATCCCATTCTTTATTGACTTGGTTGACTACTACTTTTTGAATCTCCGTAGACTAGTAATCTTTTGATTCCAAGTGATGTTGCAACTTGTAGGCCATGGATGAGTGCTTCGTATTCTACGCTTCATTGTTGGTAGCTTGCCATAAAATTTGTAGAACATATTTGAGTTGTTTTCCATCGGGTGCGATAAGTAATACTCCTGCTCCTGCCCCTCCTAGTTTTAGAGATCCATCGAAGTACATTTTCCAATGGTCTAGGATGATGTTTGGAGTAGGTTGTTGTATTTTGGTCCATTCCGCAATGAAGTCGGACAATGCTTGAGATTTGATTGCCTTTCTTGGTCCAAATTCTATTTTGAGTGCTCCGAGTTCAACCGCCCATTTTGAAATTTGTCTGTTGAGTCTCGGTTTCTTAGGATGTCCCCGAGTGGAAAATGCTGTTACGACGACTACTTTGTGATCTTCAAAATAATGCCCGAGCTTCCTTGAAGTTATAAGTATTGCGTAGAGTAGTTTTTGCACGTGAGGATATCTCACTTTTGATACTTGTGAGTGCTTCACTTATATAGTATAATTGGCCTTTGTACTTTGTAGATGTGTCCTTGTTCTTCTCTTTTCGACCACAATAGCCGTGCTTACTACTGAAGTAGTTGCGGTAATGTAGAGCATGAGGTCTTCGTCTTTCTTTGGTGGTACTAATACCGGAGATGTGCTGATGTATGCTTTTAGCTTGTCGAAGGCTTCTTGTGCTTCTTTGTTCCGTAAATTTGTCTGCGCTTTCTTTAGTAATTTGAAAAAAGGTAAGCCTTTTTCCCCCAGTCTAGAGATGAATACGTTGAGTGCTTGCCATACAACCTGTTAGTTTCAGAGATCCTTGATATCTGGCGGTTGTCCCATGTCGGTTATTGTCTTGATTTGTTTTGTGCTTGCTTCAATTCCTCTTTGGTGACCGTAAATCCGAGTAGTTGTCCTAATGATACGCCAAATACACATTTGTTGGGGTTAAGTTTCCACTTTCATCTTTTGAGATTGTTGAAAGTTTGTTGTAGATCTTCAATCGAGAGAATCTGAGTTCTTTTGTTTTGACGACTTCGTCATCTACATATGCTTCCGCGTTCTTTCCAATTTGATCTCCTAAACAAGTCTGGATTGCTCTTTGGTATGTTGCTCCTGGATTTTTGAGTCCAAAAGACATTGTTTTGTAACAATAAGCGCCGAAAGGTGTAATGAAAGAAGTTTTGCTTTGGTCTTCTTCTTTTAGTGCAATCTGGTGATATCCTAAGTAGCAATCTAGAAAGGATAAGAGAGCTGATCCTACTTGTTGAATCCACTATCTCGATCAATTCTTGGTAATCCGAAAGGGTCCTTTGGACCGGTGTTTGTTAAGGTCCGTGTAGTCGACACACATACGCCATTCATCTGTGTTCTTTTTGTGTACGAAACAGGATTTACCAACCGGCCGGGTGTAAGATTTCTTTAATGAACCTGGCTGCTAGTAGTCGAGCTATTTCTTTTTTTTATTGCTTCCTTCTTGTCCGGTGAAAAACGTTGTAGTCTTTGTTTGATTGGTCTTGCTCCTTTGTTGACTTCAATTTTGTGCTCGACCAACTCCCTTGGGACTCGGGCATATCTGGCTGGTTTCCGGGCAAATATATCCTTGTTGTCCCGTAAGAAGTTGGTGAGTGCGAGTTCCTATTTGATAGGCGGGTGTGCGATTGTGGCAGTCTTTGATGGATCACCTGTTCCTAGATCAATCTTTTGGTGCCCTCTCCTTCAGGTGTGGTGAGTATACTTTGTTTTTTGGCTGGTATCTCTAGTTCTTACTGTTCTTATTTACGCTATTGCCGAGTTGATTTCACCTTGTACTTTTGAGAATATTTGTATTGCTTGTACATCGCATTCGTAGGCTCTTTTTAGGTCTCCTCTCGAGAGAGAGTACTCCGTGTGGTCCTGGCATCTTGAGTAGTAGATATAGATAGTGTGGTATAGCCAAGAATTTTGCTAGTGCTGGTCTTCCTAATATCGCATGATATGATGATTTAAAAATCTGCTACTTCAAATTTGATGAGTTACGTCACGTAATTTGTGGGAGTTCCAAATGTTACTTGGAAGTGTAATCTGTCCAAGAGGCATAGCTGGTCTCCGGGTACTATCCCATAGAAAGGTACGCTTGTAGGTGTGATTATTTTTGAGAATTCTGTTCCCATTTTCTTCGGGGGGTGTCTGCAAATATGATGTTGAGTCCTGCCCCCCCATCGATGAGTACTTTGGTTACTTGTTATGGCGGCGATTGTTGGTCCGAGTACTAATGGATATAGCCCCCGCGTTCCCAACACTTGTCCATTGGTCTTCCCATGAGAACTGAATTGGATATTGTGACCAGTTTAAATATCCGGGTGTTCTTGGCTCTGCTGCTATAATTGTTCGCCGAGCAAGCTTGTCTTCTTGTTTGCTCCTAGAACCGGGTACTCCCGAGAATATTACCGATATTGTTGCTCTTGGATTTTGAAAACCGTTATCGGTTGTGTTGTTTTTCTTCTTTTTTCTCTTTGTTTTCTTCCTTATCTTGTTTGTCCTTTCTCATATAATTTTCATGAAAGATGCGACACTCTCCCATTGGGTGGATTCCTTGTTGGATGATAGATGCATTTCATGTTTTCGAGGTCTTCAAATCTTCTTGCCGGGTAGAATTTCTTTCTTTCGGTGGATGCCACCATGTTATCGAAATATCTCTTTTTGTTGTGGAATTCTTGTCTGTTATCTTGAATGTTCCATCTTCTTGAGTTGTCTTGATACCTTGAGTTATCCTGGTATCTTGAGTTGTCTTGATAACCCGAGTTGTTTTGGTTGTTCCATCTCGTGTTGTTTTGATCGTTCAAGTTGTTTCTTACGTGCGTGTTGTTTCTCCTTTCTCGAGTTGTTTTACGTTGTCCGAAATCTTTCTCTTGTCTTCTCTTCTGCAGTAATCATCTTTTCAACTGTTTTTTTGAACTCCTTGTTTGTCCGAGGGTTTTCCTTGCGTAAATCGTGAAACATCCATCTTACTTTTAAGCCGTATGAAAATGCTTCTATTACTTCTCTCTCGGTGATGTCATGTACTTGTGCTCGAAGTTCTCCAAATCTTCTATAGAAGTCTCCGAGGCTTTCTCCTGGATTTTGCTTTAAACCTTTCAACTCGGCTTGCGTTATTGCGTGGATCAGTATCTGTTGACACTCCTTAGCGTCAACTTTTACTAGGGCTTTTTACCTAAAGGAAAACAAGAAAACACACTAGTCTAGGGCTTTATCGACAATTTCCACGAGTTTTGGTGATTTGTGAAATTTCTAGGGAATTTTCCAAAAAAGACAAAAAAAGGGATTTAAGTGCAAATTTACCACGAAACTTAACCGCAACGCAACTACACCACCAACAAGGTTCGGGAAGGGTCTAGAAGACACCCGGCGGCCGGGGCCCGCAATGCGGAGCCAGGGGGCCGGCCGGCCCCCACCCACGGGCCGGGCCGGCGCCCTAATTCCACCGATGGCCGCCGCCTTAGAGTCTTCCTCCCACGGTTCCTTGAAAGCCAATCAAAGCATCCCTACGTCGATTTTAGGTCGGTTTGATCCGACGGTGCACACAAGATGGAGACGCTGATCGGCCGACGTGGCGGTTCCTTGCCCCCTACTCCACCTCGGCCTATATAATGACGCCCCAAGGCCCCTCCAAGAGGCATTCTACACCCCTTGCTTCATATTCTCTACAAAATTAGGGTTAGGGTCCCTCTAGTTGATCTAGTTCTAGTTTATCTAGATCTAGTTCATCTAGATGTAGCAATTAGGAGAGACTAGTTCTTCTAGATCTAGTCTTGTTTAGAGATTAGAGAGATTGAGTAGAGGAGTGGAGATTCTAGAGGAGTTTCGGCATGTCGGCGCTTCTTCGTGGTCAGATTCTTACCGATTCAGCTCCCTCCCCGAGAGTCTGCGTTCGAGGTACTTTTGTATTTACCATTCCGATTTAAGTAAGCAACTTGTTCTTATTCGTTCTTTGGTTCACATCTCATATTGAGGGCTTTGATCTTGGTCATTACTTGGTTGAAGTAGTATTTCGTAGTGTAGGCGTGGTGCCTAGGCTAGATTTACTTGTGAATGTCCCCCGATCAAATAGGATAGTGGTAGCTCGCGTAGGTGACTTTATAGCTACGTTGAATCCTCCGTAGTCCACTTCCCGTTGATAGGACTGATAGGCTTATAGGTGTCCGGTAGGCGGATTACTCTTTTCTTCTCCTATTCAGTCACTTGTCCGATAAGACGATATTATACAAAGTTTATCAAGTCGAAACTAGAGTACATTAGCTATTTCCTTTTTCTTGATATGATCTAGCCTAATTGTAGGGTTAAGTCTATATACTTTGTCATCACCACAATTGTTCCCTCGTGGATACGATATTTAAAACCTCCGGGTAAAATGTGACACCGGTATGATATCTCGTAAACTTGCGGATAATCCTACTTAAAACTTATTTAATGGAGTGCGAGTTAAAAATACCAACAGTATCCCTGCAAAATTCTCGCAAAATGCTTTTTGGAGGTCGCTCCATGCTTTGATAGATCCGGGTCGTAACTTATCGAACCACTGGAGTGGTAATGTTTCCAGGGCCATTGGGAAAAATAGTGCTTTTATATCGTCATCGCCTCCGGCTAGTTCTATAGATTGAGAATAAATCCTAAGCCATTGCATTGGCTCAGTCTTGCCGTCATATTTTGAATGATTGGATGGTTTAAATTTGTGAGGTAGTTTGATTGTGAGTAGTCTTCTGCGAAAGCAAGGAAATCTGTCGGGTACTTTTTCAGTGCGTAGTCGGAATGCAATGCATTTTGTCGTATCTTGAAATAATTCTGTGGAGACTTCGGGTGGTGTCGGAGATCTTCCCCTGTTTTCCCCTGTTTTTTCTGTCCAATCGTGATGAGGTTGAGCTCTTCTCTGATGATTTGGAGTTGATAATCTTTCGAAAGCGGAAATCCTCCGAGTTCTTTGACTTGTCTGTTCAGATGGTATGTGGCGGGGAGGTACTCGGTCGTCTTGTATCCTTTGCGCGGTATCTCCGAGTAGACTTCTAAACCTGGCTTGTTCTTCACTTGGTCGTTGTATGGCGTCGATTTCATTGATTAATTCTTGTATCTTGTTAATAGGATCAAGCCTTGTCCTTGCCGTAGTTCGTCTTTCTTCGGCCTCTTTTTCAGCTCTTTTTTGATTGTACTCGGCTAGCTCTTCTTCATATTTGCGCCATGCTTCTCTTTGTTCATGAATTCGGTTCCTTCTTCCTCCTTTTTTTTGTTGTTTCTTCTTTCTCTTGCTTTGCTTTAAATTTGTCGGTCTCTCCTTCTCTTGTGACGGTATTTGCTGAAATGTCAGCTTCTGATTCTTCTGAAGATCTGTAGTCGGGTTGGACTGGTGGTACTAGAGGTTGCCTTATCATGAGGACTTCTTCGTGCGTATTGGGTGGATGGTCGAGTTCTTCTCCTTCTAGAGGTTTACCGTATTGAAAAGGAAGGAAGGTAAAAAACTTATCTTGTTTGAAGATGTCCCATTGGTCGGGGTTGTAAGATTCCATTGCTTTCTGAGTGAAAAGAACTCGGCTTATCTTGTATATTTGGGTCTTGACTTCCTCTGTGAGCTTGAGTCTTGAAAAAATTTCTCGTATCTTCGGCTCGGGTTCTCGAAGTAGTCGATCATGGAGAATTCCTTGTTCGTCTGCTTCGCAGACCCAGTTTGGTTGATCCCGTCGAAAAAATCATCATATGTAGGTCCGTCGAGCCTTTGGCGTTGATTTCGCCAAGAAGCCCCTACCTGGCGCGCGCCCACCGTCGGTGTTTGACCACCGATAGCCTGCCACGGGGTTCCCGTAGCGATTGATTGGTCGGACCTCGGCGAACGACTAGAACTCAGCGGTTTCACGCAAAGAGACACACGGTTTATCCCGTTCGAGCCCTCGTCGTCGAGAAAAAGCTCTACTCCGATCGGCCTTGGCCTTTTGCGTTGGATTGATGTATGATTGTGTGTTGTTGCTTGTTCCTTACAAAAGAGGGTGCTCGGCTCCTTTTTATAAGAGGAAAAGAGCCGAGCTATGGTTTCTAATCCTAGTCGGATCCATAGGAAGTGTTACGTTCTGATTCTGAGAGGTTACTTTCTATTCGTCTAACTAGGATGGTCCGTATTCTACTCAGATCCGTCCTTCTTGCTCTTGTCCTGACGGGAGCCGTGCTGGTGAATAGCCGTCTATGTCCCGTATCGACAGGTCTTCAACAGCAACGACGTGGAGGTTGCTTGAGTTTGAGGAAAGTGCTTGGATGATGACGTCTACGAACGTCATTATCTTCTTGAAGGCATCATTTTCTACCCCGATGAGCACCTTAGCAATTGAAATTTGTAGTTTTGAATAAAATTCATTATGATTGAATATATGAAAGAATCTCAACGCTCCTTTGGATCTTTTTCATTTTAAAGGAATTGGAATCTAATTTGACATTCCATAACTTCCAAAAGTTTAGATATAGACCTATCTTAAATTCATGGGTGAGAGGCAGAAATAATAGATTATTGATCCATATGTTTTCTTTCTGCTTTACAACTTATATTATACCATGCTCTTTGTTTTATATATTCATTCATTTTAACTTAAGGGACCTCTGTTTAAATTGTGATTATGAAAATGGATTTTAATTCCAAGAATATTAATGGGACTACGAGAATAATTCTAATTAAGATCGGCCCAATTAAGATACACTCATGTTCAAGAGATGCACCCAGAAGGGGATGGAAACATTTCTGTGATCAAAAGGTTGAAAATGCACGGGGTTTTCTCTGACTTTGTTACAGCAATACAACATTATACAAAAAAATAAAAATGTAAAAATCTATTAAACAATACGTACGCGCCCCGTCATATGTCTTCATCTCTTCTCGTCATATGTCTTCATCTCTTCTCTTATAATAAACAAAAAAAATCAAAACTTGCGCGGTAGAGTTACATCGCATTAGCATAACCATATCCTAATCCAACTAGAATACGTGAAGCGATATAAACCAAAATAGATCTCGCTCTATGTCGTTTCCCAGTGGATAGATGACGCCATTTGTGTCCTAGCAAACCTTGGACTTGCGTGCCATAGAAACCACATGGTGAAAGCGCTCTGCGTCACAGGGCACCTTGAGCACCCCCTGTTGGCCATACCCAAACTGCTGCTCGGCCATCTCCAGCAACGCCGCCATGCATGGCTCCTGGAGGTCCCTCACCCGCACCAGGACCCTCGTCTCCGAGGTACCAGCTTGGTAGTCGTCGTCGTCGTCGTCGTCGCGAACCAGCACCAAAGGGAGGTACCCTTTCGGGATCTTCTGCTTGCCGTCGTCGTCACGAATAGCACCGGGCACGCAGCTCGCCAATGCCTTGGCGGTGGCAGTGGCCTTCCTTGTCAAAGCGGCGGCCATTGTTCAATACCTGTGATATGGAGTGGTGCTGTGGATTTGCAGGGTGGATAGATGATAGGGTATGCGCCGGCCTGCTGTGTTTCTTATGATGATGACTTTGATGTGTTCAAACTCGATGATGAACAAGAGATGCAATACAGGGGTGTTTATATAGGAGTGCTGGTGGTGGAGGGTCAAAGCCGATTCGGACTTTTTCCAGATCAGTAGACAGACCTGACTTGTGACGTTGGGCATGGGATCTGTACGTATGTACTAAGTATGAATTGATGAGTCCCCGTCTGTGGAGTATATTTGCTGTCTCCGTCAAGCTTTGTTAGTTAAATTCAGTAATAAAAGGATCCTATATTGTAATCCACTAATCCTCCGATCACTTGGAAACCAAAACTTCATCATTTTTTTTCATCCACCTCTCCATAACTACTTGGACAGTTCGTTCGCTCTTGTACTTGACTAATAGTTATGACTCATTGTATTGTAAGTTAGAACAACTGTAACTAGGAATGATCAATATAGATTCTGGTTCTAATATCACGCTCATTTTTCCGGTCCGGTCCTAGGTTGTCAAGCCTACAGTGTCCGTTTTATCTTTTCCCCGTAGCATATTGTGTCCTGTTTTTTTTTTTTTTTTTTTTTTATAGATTTGGTTTTTCTCTTCCCGCCGTGCCCTTTTTATTTTCCATTTCCATCGTGTCTTTTTGTTTTTTCCTTAATTTATTTTTTGAGAGTAACTCTAGTTGCAATTTTCTTCTAATTTTTTCTTCATAAACATAAAAAAAATAATAGCAATAATTGGCTTTTCTAAGAAACACATATTTTCACTCCTAAGTTGTTGATGTAGTTAAACAAAACTTATTTGATTAAAATTTAGATCAATCAATAGTCAAACTAATCAAATAATTGGATAGTGTGAAAACTGAAGTTATGATATGTATCTATGAGTAAATATTTATGGACTTCACAATAGAAGAAAATAATCTACTAAGATTGTATTTAATTTGATATTTATTTTATTAAATTTAGATAATTCAATGTTCAAACTAAAAAAATAATTGGATAGTGTGAAAACTAAAGTGATGCTATGTATCTGTGAGTAAATATTTTTGTACTTCACAACGGAAGAATAATCTACTAAGATTGTATTTTTTTATATATATTACTTTCAACATTTACTTATACTATGAACATGATGGTGATCAAAAATAAATTATATATTTTAAGTTTTATATATAATAAAACATAAATAGGATATATATTCCCTCTATTCTAAATAATAAGATGTTTTGACTATGATTCATAGCTTTTGCTATGCATTTAGGTATATACTATATCTAAATAAATAATCAAAGTAATATATTTAAAAAAAATCAAAATATGTTATAATTTGGAATGGAGGAACTACTATACTTCCGTCTTTGTTTTACATAAACTTTGATATTTTTTTCAGTTGCAATACACAGCCATATCTGCTACTCCTGTATAAATTGAAAACATGATAAATATAGGGATGAAAACAAGATCCCGTACGGACGGAAACCCGTTCTGTTCACTGAAATAGTACCGCACAAACAGAAGATGCTTCAAATATAGAAATAAAGATGATACAAAAATGGAAAAAAGAGATGAGAAATTTCTTTTCATCCTCCACATGACAGTGACCAGCTGCGAGGAACCTTAATGCGGACCCACGAGTTTTTTAATTTAGAAAGAGGCAGGAGCACAGACAAACCAAAGAGAGGAGTACAAAAATTATTGGTTTCATCTTGATGGAGGTGTTTCAATCAATTAACATATAGGTTAAGCGGTAAAGTGGTGTCTTACCGTACATTTTAACATCGGTTCTGTAATATCTTCGCAAAAAAAAACATCGGTTCTGTAATATGTTGGCGAAATTAACCTAATATTCCTTTTGTTAACCGCACAAATGGAACGTACCCAGCCACCGGGTAGACAGATAGTACGTACTCAACATGCTAAACAACGTGCAAACGTGTATCCTTGTTCGATCGGTCGTCGTACACGTTGATCAAACCAAACCGACCGACACGGCGGATGATTGAACGTTTTCAGAGGAAAGTTCTACTTGGCCTAGGCGCCAAGCCTTTTGTGAAGCAAACACAAAAAAATAGAATAAAGGTTGCTGGGGTTTTCCCAGCTCTACAATAGACGCATGCAGACGTATCAGACCAGCAGACTTTATTTCTCTTATTATGATAATATAAGTTGTATTATTATTGGTGTTCAATTTTATAACTAACCTCAATTGGTAGCCAGTCGTACAACAGGACGATGTCCCTTTGACTAGCCCATATGCACGTCTAAACGTAAACAATCTTCAGGCAGCGCCGTCTGGCTCCTTAAAAAGCAAGAATTTATTTTTTTAACGAAACTCAGTCCAAAAACTATGAGATAGTAATTGCCAAGCCATAGTAATTGTCAAGACATATAGACGTTATGCAAAGAAATCATTTTTATCATGGGTTCTCAAAATAGATTTTCATCTAACATGTTTTCTTACATGTGTTTTCTCTACTATCATCCACCTCTTGTCATCTCTTTATATCTTAGTTTTCTCTTTCTTAATTCCAACACATCACTATTTTGCTTAGTTGGCTCCCTAAGACCCTAACTAATGGTCACATGAATTATCTTAGTGGAGAATTTCATAGCGTTGTTTCAAAAAGTACCATGCCAAATATAATGCAATAAAACGTTGATGAAACAGCTGCTCTCAACATTTGGTTTCATTTTGTTATTTCATAAGCATTTATTTTATTTACTCGTCTAGCTAGAGTTGGAAAACCAAGCCACTTCAACTACATAAAACTCAATTTTGTTTCTTAAAACGTTATCGGAAATGCTTGCAATTCCGGAGGATTAATGGATTATAATATAGGAGCCATTTATTACTCGATTTGATTAACAACAACGTTTGATGGGGACAGCCAATATGTAACACAGACCGGGCGGGATTCATCAATTTATACACTACGTATACTTACGTCATACATGTCGGTGTCATCATGCCCAATGACACAAGTCACGTCTGTCGTCTACTGATCTGGAAAAAGTCCGAATCGGCTTTGACCCTCCACCGCCAGCACTCCTATATAAACACCCCCTGCATTGCATCTCTTGTTCATCATCGAGTTTGAGCATCGATCGATCAAATCATCACAAGAAACACAACAGGCCGGCGCAATAGCCAATCCATCCACGCCTTGCAAAATCCACAGCACTACTCAGGAATTGAACAACAATGGTGGCCGCCGCTTTGACAAGGAAGGCCGCCGCCACCGCCAAGGCATTGGCGAGCTGCGTGCCCGCTGCCGCTGGTGCTATTCGTGACGACGATCATGGCCAGCAGAGGATCCCGAAAGGGTACCTCCCCTTGGTGCTGGTTCGCGACGACGACGACGACGGCGGCCAAGGTGCCTCCTTGGAGACGAGGGTCCTGGTGCGCGTGAGAGACCTCAAGGAACCTTGCTTGGCGGCATTGCTGGAGATCGCCGAGCAGCAGTTTGGGTACGGGCAACAGGGGGTGCTCAAGGTGCCCTGTGACGCAGAGCGCTTTCACCATGTGGTTTCCATGGCACGCAAGTCCAAGGTTGCTAGTAGATAATTGGCGTCATCTATCTATACGTACACGTTCAATTAGTTTCTGCGAAACGACATAGAGCGAGATCTATTTTAGTTTAATTTATATATCGGCTTCATGTAGTCTAGTTGGACTTACCGGTATGCTAATGCGACGTAATTCTACCACAAGTTTTTTGTTTTTTTTTTTGGTTTATACTCCCTCCGTCTCAAGATATTTGTTTAATGTTATGTTGGGGGGCCGTAAGAGTCGTTTATAGATTTTTTTTTTATATTTTATATTTGTATAATGTTGCATTGTAGTAACAAGGTCTGGGAGAGAACTCCATTTTCAAACTTTTGAAATGTCCAATGTTCCTACCTCAATTGTTTCATAATTAGAATTCTCTTAGTATGATTATGATATATCTATATCTAAACTTTGAGAAGTTATGGAACGTCAAAGTAGATTCCTATTCCTTTCAAATTTACGATAGATCCAAACGAGCCTTGAGATTATTTCATAAATTCAATCAGAATGAATTCAAAACTACAAATTTCAATTGCTAATGTGTTGACCGTCAAGAGGACTTGGAAAACTCATATTGCTAACGGCGCCACTAATTGTATATATCTCCACGTGGCCTGCATGTTCTCCCTCAAGTGGAAGGAATAAAGACAATTGAAATCCTAACAAACTCCTCCTGGTTAGAAGTTCAGACACTCCAAAACGTAACGTGTATTAAGAGTTAAGACCATCCTGTTTATATTACGCAGCTTCGGAGCTTCCATTTCCTGACTAAAAAGTGATCGACCGTGTGTGCACAAGTAATTTTCTCTCTTCTTCAGGAGTCATCCCAGGTGAGCATATGTCAGTCACCCATCCAGCGCGGCCGCAGGCAGACAGTAACACCACCACGACGAGCAGGCACGGCAGCAGTCGGCAACAAGACGAGCGGACGCGGGGACGAAGCTCAGGGACCGGGAGGTTGCGAGGACGAAGTTCCTTGGGGACGTCATGGCCGCGCGGCCAAGCGGTTGGCGTCGTGCATGCTGCGTCGTCCTTCCACGGTGCTGCCTGGGCATTCCTCTCTCATGTCATGGCGGTGCAGCGCGAAGGCCGATTTGTGGCAGATATGATGGCACAATGCCACAGTGGTTTGGGGAACCACACGTCTATTATCCTCCGGTATAATGATGACCGATACTGCATTGGCATCGAGGGCAAGAGGGGTGTCCTCATTCACTATCATCGCTATCATAGTTCTGGCAGAGGGACTGGAGAACATTAGTTTGCTTTGCAGATTCACTTTTTTGTTCATCATCTAGGCTTTTCCCGTTGTCTTGGACAGCCATGGATTCGATCTTATGTCTCTTATTAGGATCTGCGCTAGCAGACTTCGGTTTTACAATAAATTTGGGCATCCAGCTCTTGCTGCCTGCAATTCATGCCCAACAGTGAGTTTACACATGAAAATATGTCGCAAAGCTATATAGAGGGGGGGGCAGAGAACAAAATATGGAGGGACAAATTTAAAAATTAAAAGATGACTAGTTTTTAACAGGCAAAGGAGAACATAGCAGATATTCATAGTGAAATGCAAAATAAGCAGGTTTTATATTGACAAAAATTGGAATGATCATTGGCCATGGCCAAAACTGCCTAAATTCATAATATGGCATCACAAGTTAAATGCGTAAACTGTAAAATGGTACAGCAGTTTACAGTGTTCTCCAAAAGGAAAATCAGAACCCTGTACTTAACAATCTCGTGTTAAACTAATTTGTCAGTAGAATGAAATCAAAATGTAACTGAGTACCTAATAGATGTATGATGTATCCCAGTTTCAATTATGTATTTAACGGAAGACTGAAAAAACTTCTGTAATTATGGGGTGCTTGATGTCTGATGTAATTACATAGAAAATTAAAAAAAAATGTGCTTAGTGTTTACCTTCTTTATTGGCACCCTCCGATCCGTTAGTTTTGCTTAAAACATCTGTTGGCTTTGTCACAGATTCTGAAGATCCACTGATCTGCAAAAGGTTTAAAATATTTCAATCAAGAAAACAAACTCAAGACTTCATAACTGAGGTGCATAATATTTTCACATGAATGGTAGTTATAACTACTTAGCAATAATGTATGTTTTCATATGCAATCTTAGTATTTTATACCCTAATTGATGAGTTGAAATAGAAAAACCACCACAAAATAGCAGCAAACAAAAAAAAAAAAAAAGATACCTTTATTGTTCTACTCGATTGGCCAGGGACCAAATCGCCGTCGCCATCATCGTCATCTTCTATCCGCTTTACATAAAATCCAGAGTTCTGCATTAAGAAATAGGATCAAAACTCAAAAGGAGTTGCTTTAATTGGAAACACTTAAAAAGGTGCATTTCAGAAGGTAACATCCTACATGCACATGTTATGCATGACAGCATTGATCGGCATTGCGATACAGAGATAGAGAAATAGAATTACTCGAAAAGTGATTGATTTGATAAGTTCTTCATCTTCTTCATCAAGCTCGACAATGGCTTTTTCCTCCTGATATTGCACAGAGAATATCAATGTTAAAAGTGAGCGTAGGAAACTACATTGTCGCCACAAAGTTATTCTAAACAATGAAAAGATGGAATGTTTTATTTCAGAAATTTATTAAAACATGATAAAAAGCAAAGTAGCAAACAATGTTTTTAAGGTCTTACCTTCTCATGAGCTGAACGCTTCAAAATTTCAAGCATCTGGTCAACTGAGACACCAGCATGTCTAGACTGTAGACAGCACAAGAAAAGAATATTAGTAATCAGCAAAATCCCATGAAATAAGAACTCCTATATATTAGCTAGTGGCCTAGAACTAGATCCAACCTTCATGGAGCGCATCTCTTCCAAAGCAGCAAGAATATCCATATCCTGCTTTGAATCCATTGCCCTATTTTCCAGTGCTTTCATTGCATCACCCATCTCCTCAGCATCTCGTTTCCTCTTTTCTTTGTCTGCTGCCTGAACAAAAGAATATGCATCATGGTGAACAAATTGAATATTATATGCTTGGAATGTGGAATTTGTCATTCGAATATGCCCAAAATCTCTTACCTCATCCTGTTCACGCCAAGGTTCAAAATTGCGACTAGCCCCGATTCTACTGTGTAATCAGAATTCTGAGGATCTGTTTTGAATGTGATCTCAGCAGAGCACTTAGTACACTTGAAGTAAAACCTAAATATTTGTATTCCCAAGTACGTCTGCACCCAAAAAAAGGAACTAGCATTAGCGCAATCAGTATCAAATACACACTAGTTGATACACATGAATTCCACGAATAAAGCATTATGCCAGGCCATACAATGATGAAAAATACATTCAAACCATAGCTTTAAATTCAAAAGCACAAAGATGCCTATGAAAAAGGCTATTATGCTTAGCTATAAATGAAGAGATGCAAGCGCTGAGCAAAAAGAACAGCCGTCTCTATGCGACGGGATAGGTT
Organism: Chrysopogon serrulatus; assembly: GCA_015844335.1. NCBI lineage: Eukaryota > Viridiplantae > Streptophyta > Magnoliopsida > Poales > Poaceae > Chrysopogon > Chrysopogon serrulatus. Next base: position 237,813 of record JADLZL010005233.1, on the reverse strand, counting down.
AATGCCACGATAGCAGGATCTCTTGCTCTACAAAGGTATGGGATGCAGAATAATGAAGCTATCAACACTGCAAAACCTAGAAGAGCATGCAGAGCACTTTTAGAGATAAGGACTCAGGACTGCCAAAATTCCAATATAAACCATCTTACATAAACTCCTCAAACTACTCTAGAATAAATATAGAAGACAGGACATGTAGCTAGGAGATCAATGAGAGATTGAAATGGATGCCAGCTTTGGTTCAGATTTGATGTAAACTGGTGGGCTAAAACTGTGAATGTGAATAGTACAAGAGTCTAGTTTTCTAACCCTTCTTTAGTAATTCTACCACCTCTTATTTCTACCATTGTTATTTCAGAATTAGCATATCATCCATTCAAATAGCTTATAGCAATAGAAAGTGTTTTACTGGAGCTCAGGATACCTCATCAGATCTACTTGCTTGTATTCAGCAAGCAATGCTACCTAGGCCTTCTTACACACCGAACCACTCTAATAATGATTGTCCACAACCCATGTATGTAGAGCATTAGATACCCTGTTGATGGTTGAATCATCCACAACCAATGCATGTACTAAAACCAAACTCTTGTCACCAAGTTTCCACAATCACTGCCAGTTTTTAGGCATTTGTGTACAGCTAGATCGTGGAAGAGAACATCAACAAACATACAGCAGATCACCAGCTAACACAATAACTTCATTAGTGTGGATGTGATGGGTGGCAAATTATTTGCGTAACAGCATGGAACTATCAGACACAGATATGTACTTTATGTGATATATGTATGCCTAATAACATAACAGTAAATAAATAGGGATCCAACAATCTGCTCCTAGCGCATTTGGGCCTGATCAAAACGAGCAAGGCCAGGCATAATAGTTTTTTTTTCGATAACCAATGCAGAATTGGCAAAAAGTAATTAGGCACCAATCAGTGCCCAGAGATTTCAATTAGCGACCGTGCTTGTGACTAGGTCTGGGCGAGAATCAGGCCTACCTCTCCGATGACGTCCTCCTTTCTGGAGTTGAACTTGGTGCCCTTGTATATGTACGTCCCGCAGGTAGCGCACTGGATGCTCATGGGAAGCATCATGCGCACCTTGATCTGCTGGTTCTTGGGCTGCCGCCGTCGCGGGATCTTCGACGGGTCGAAGTCCGGCGGGTAATACTTGTTCAGCACCTTACGCTCACCCATCTTGCCGGAACCCTAAGGCCTAACCCTACTTAGGTTGGCAGCGAGGGAGACGGAGAGGAGAGGGAGGGGAAGGGAGGAGAGGGGAGGGAGGATGGGGCTTGGGGAGGGCGGCGCTCGGACGCGTGCGGGGAAGACGACGACAGGGGGTAGCGCCGTTGGGAAACACGGAACAGGGTGGTGGCTCTGGGTTGGGTCGGTGGTCTCGGAGGTGCGTTGGGCTCGGCCTTTTGTGCGTGCGTGCGCGTGGCCGCTATTGGGTTCCGACTCGGGCCCGATGGCGGTTTGGTTAAAATGGGCCGGACGGGCCACAAACTAAAACAAGGAAGCACTGGAACGTTTTAGACTTGATTGGACTGGCAAGGTTTTTTTTTTTTTTTTATGCTTAACATGGCTCTAGGGCCTTTCATTAACCAACACAGGCTCAGCAAAATCTCAAACACACAACCTGATTACAAATTCAGGGAGGAGATCTGTCCACACTTTGCCCTCTCCTAGCAAGAGCATGAGCAACCGAGTTATAAACCCTTGGAATATTACAAATGTTATTAGCACTAAAATGATCAACCAAAAGATCCCGAAAATCTCTAAAAAGACCTCCACCACCAGTGCAATGAGACGAGCGGGAATGCACCGGCGGCTGTGAACCGTATAAGGTGGATAGCGCCTTAGTGCAGGTTTCAAACGGTTGAAGAAGCTGATGTTATCATAAATAAATTGCATATAAAACACAAGTATAATTGTTGATCAAAGTTATAATAAATATTCATACAATGGGCGTCAAACATGGCTTTTGCCCGTATATAGAAACCAAAAATACATCCGGTGCGAGCATCGAAATTGCTTTATTACTTCGCAGTAAGGTGATGTTTGGTTCTTCGCTGGCAAACCCAAGTTAATGTGATCTGTAAGAGGTACTACCGGTTTTACACGGTAAAGAAAAATTTTTGTTTGGTTTCTCACCTGAATGTTTCCCATTCCCATTACATTACATCTGCTACGAGACTGGAGCAGAGGAGGATCGCAAAACGTCCACAGGGGAGTGGGATCGACAAACCGATCACGCTGTAATGGACTACGGTCAGGCCTAACCAAACAAAAACTGACACTAACAGATACCGCTGTGAGCAAATTATATACGGTCTAAAATGACGAATCAAACAGCAGCTAAGAGGTAGAGTAATCAGCATCAGTCATCAGGTCTCCTCTTGGTCGCTGTCGTAGCTGCAGCAAAGCACCTGCAGAGCGCCACTGCTCGCCTTCGTGTCCCCTGCAGATGCTTTACCCTCTGACTTGTCGCCGTGACCGCCATCGTGCGACTGCGACTTGCCCTCCAGTGCCGTCGGCGAGCATCTCCTCTTGGAAACAATAACCACGGGAGCTTGCCGCCTCTTCTCCTTATTCTTCTTATTACGCACTTGGTGGTCGGGCGGCATGGTTTTTGGCAGACAGACCGTCAAGACATCCTCCTCCTCCTCCTCCTCCTCGATCCGCTTGACGTAGCCAGCAGAGCTGCGGAAACAGATGGATCTGACGAGCGCCTCGTCCGCGTCCTGCTCCTGTTCTTGCACCGTCTTGGCCTGGCTGCGGCGGCACATCAGCAGGGTCTCGAGTGCCTGCTCCGGCGCGACGCGGGCGCGCCTGGCATTGAGCGAGTGCGCCTCCTCCAGAGCCGCGTCCGCGTCCATCTCGCGCCGGCCGTCGCGCGCCCGACGCTCCAACGCCGCCATGGCGTCCCCGCCGTCCCGCCCCCGCTCCTCCTCCTCCCCCTCCTCCTTCCGCGACGGCTCCACCAGGCTCCGCGCGGCGCGCGCGCGCCGGACTCGAGCGCGTAGCCCGAGTTCCTGGGGTCCGTCTTGAACGCGATCTCGGCGGAGCAGCGCGAGCACTTGATGTAGAAACGGACGACCTGGATCGCGCCCAGGTACCTCTTGCCGGCGACGTCCTCCTTGCGGGCGTTGAACTTGGTGCCCCGGCCGAGGTACTCCCCGCAGGCGCCGCAGCGGACGGTCATCGGGAGCATCATGCGCACCTTGGTCTGCTCGTTCTTGGGCCGCCGCCGCCGCGGGACCTTGGACGGGTCGAAGTCCTGCGGGTAGTACTTGTTTATCACCTTGCGCTCTCCCATCTTGCTGCGCCGCCGGCGAGGGAGGGAGCTAGCCGGAGCCCGGAGGACAAGATGGATGGATCGCGCGAGGCGGTGGATTCGATACAAGCCCTAACCGGCGCTTAATTGTCGTACTTGTTTTGGATATGATGCACGTTCCTAGTCGGTCCTTAAAGCGCGTCCTAGTCGGTTCCTTACTTAAGCGCGTGTGAGTTTCGTTGAGAGAAATCTCGGACGTGTATATACTCAAATCGTCACTAATATTAATGTAGGTAATTCAGATGATCCAATAAATTACTTACTAGTTACTCCATCCCATATCTAAATATTTGAGCCAAACCACACTCTAGCTCTTTCGTCAATGCAAGGGATAGAAAACATCTCATCTATGATGGATCTATCCAGCATCTGGCGATGATGATGCCATGAGCCCATGACATTTCCTTACCGGCGCCTCCCAGTCGACGCCGAACCAAACACACTTGAGGCACCTGCCGAGTGATTTGAGCACACGCATGTGTACCAAATGCTCCACCGAGCGGCGCCGCACCACCCCCCCCCCCCCCCCCCCCACCACCCCGGCACACGCAGGGTTTTCAAAGTTTGGGCACAAGCATCTAAGAGCATCCCAAAAATTAGCTAAAAATATATTCTAAATTTGATGATTGAACTCTTTTCTAAAATAGAAACCACTCAAAAGAATAGGACTAATCCAACAGTCTCGGTAAAATTTGCTATTTTAGCCAATAGGGGCCTCACTCGTCACGAATAAAAAATTTCATCTTCCTCCTTGCCGCACAGCCACACTCCGTCCGTGGAGTTCGTCGTGGCTCCGTTCCTCAAGTCTATCACCGCTCGCACAGGAGTCCGCCGCTCAGGAGTCCAGTGCTCTGGAGGCCGGTACCACTCGGCTCTTTCCAATGGCATGACCCCGTCGATGATGTAAGGGCGACCACAGGGATGAGGACGGCGGCCGGGCACAAGCGACGACCTCATCCAGCAGGAGGCGGACTTCGTCGGCGCGCGGGGGTCACGGACACATGGAGAAGGGAGGAAAGCCACCACTCCGTAGGGGCTTCGACTACCTCTTTTTCCTCGTTGGTTGGTCGCTGTGGAAGGAACGGAACGCTAGGACGCTGGATGGGAGCTCGACGTCTACGTCGCAGGTGCTGGAGGTAATCCTTGGCGAGGCCCGGCTGTGGTGTGCCTCTGGATTCGCCCAGCTCCGGACGCTCCTGCCAGTTCTGTCATCTGGGTGTTGCTAGCTTCTAGTTGCAGATTTTATGTTGTAAATTACCGGCAGTGCCTAGGTTGTATCTCAAAAGTCTTCTTTTTTTTTTTGATGAAAAACGTGCCACGGCACGATCGCCAAAAAAATATAGAGAAGGGCCTTCGCGAGCAGAAGAAGGCCGCTGAGCGCACAAAAGGACGGATGGCGAGCTAGGCTTTCGTTCCATATGTAGCAATTACACCGCTTGGATGAGTATAAAACTTCCATGGTGGAGGCATGCAGGTTGTTAGAGTCTAGTGCCATGTTTGTGTTTGCTTCTCATGGATGGAGTTTCTCTTATCGTCTTGGATTTTAGGATTGATACCCCGATTTTTATTATGTGTGAGTTTGTAATAATTGGTCTGATTCTTCCTCCCTGAGGAACGATGAAGCCGGAACATTTGCTTCCATTATCTAAAAATGTAGCGAGCTGAGTTTTTTTAAATAAAATGTATCACCGGTCAACTTGTACTGTTGTTATTCTGATCCCTAAACTCGCAAAGGTCCTTGAACTTATTTATATGTGTCATTTCGGTTCCTAAACTTGTGCGGTTGTCTAGCCATAGTCTCTAGACTTAGAGATCATCCATTCGGTGCTCAAACTTGTTCAATTGTGTCATTCAGTCCCCTAAATTTGGTTTTAAGTCTTATTCGGATCAAAACAAAGCGATCTAAAAACTCTATATAACTTTGTAGTCCTCGACGTGATCTACAACTTTATAGTTGAAATTTTTTGAACTAAACCTATTTAGGTTCCCAAAATCTTTGTTGTAAGTTTATAGATTTTAAAATTTAAAATTTTAAATGAAATTTTAGGATGCTAAACGATTTAGATTTAAAATAATTTGAACTACATAGTTATAGATCTTGTCGAGAGCGATAATTTTGACATAATGTTTGTCTTAATTCAAGTTCGCATAAAAATAATACAAATTATTTTTTAATATAGAGTATTTAAATCACCATGTTTTGGCTCAAATTAAACTCAAAATCAAGTTTAAAGACCGATATGACATAACTTAACAAGTTTGAAGATCTAAACAGTGTTTTTCCAAGTTTAGAGATCACGATAACACAGCCAAACAAGTCTGAGGACCTAAACAATCGATTTGCGAGTTTAGGAACCAGGATAACACAAAGTATAAGTTAAGGGACCGGTGATGGATTTTACTCCTTTTTTATTGGAGAGCCACTAAATTTGAAGATCCACTTACACATTTTATTGGAGACGTTTTTATCCTAATACTAGTTATATTTAGCTTTACAAAACGTTTAGCTCTTTCTCTTGGAGATGTTCTAAAGTTTAGCCAAGAGTGTTTCCATGGAGGGACCAAAAAATAGTCTATGTCAAATTGTATGATAGTTAGAGCATAAAACTTTTTTTGAGATAATAGGAGCTTTCATTGATTATGCAACTGTGGGGTTACAATCATTCAAGAGCAGGTTATGCAAACCTAATGGGGGATTAATATGCCACTCCACCACATTAAGCTCATATGAAACCTATCTAGCACACTCATGAGCTACCCTGTTACAAGATCTACTTGCATAAACAAAGGAGAACTCATCAAAGCTCCTACTTAAATTCTGAATGTCACGCAGAATCAGGTTGACTGCCGATCGGCGTTCATCTATAGAGCTCCATAGATTCACCAGTCCTAAGCAATCAGTCTCCAGACAAACCTTGGTAGCACCACATTGCCTTGTAAGCAATAAAGCTTCCCGGCAAGCCAAAGCCTCCATGAACATAGCATCAACATCCCTCGCATACCAGGGTGCTCATCCTGCAAGGAACCGGTCATCATGATCTCTCAGTACCACGCCAACTGCACCACTTTAATCCGCAGCGGAGAACGCCCTATCTGCATTACATTTGTGCCAGCCTTCCGATGGCCTCGACCAGTTGATAGACCTGCTCCTTCTGAATTTTTTTTCGGATGCACGAGCCCACTCCACCGCTCGCCATACCAGGATTGGTAATTCACCATGTCATCTTTTATTATGCAAGGTCCATAGCGACCACATTCCACAAAGGATCACTGCCACGTCCTTTCTAGGACAGAGTTAGATCATAAAACTTAAATAAATAGGTTTGTGTTATAAGCGTCTCCATAAGATGATATTGATTTTTAAGCCATCAACTTTATATAGAACAAAGGAAACTAATGGTCAAAATCTATTTTGTATGAGTTTTTATTGGTCAAATACTTACATTTTTTAACGGAGGGAGTACAAAGTAGTGGAAAACGTATCCATCGTCATTTCCAACATGACAAGTTGCGGAATATTTGTAGGGGGCAGGGAAAAGGGCCACTTTGTACTTTTTAATATATAATAAGTGTTCCATTCTAACTAGAGTAAGTACACACGGATACTTGGATGCTATATAATATATTTGTAAAAATTTGATCCTATGGTACACTTTTATGACTTTGGGATCCTAAATTCTTAAATTGATTTTACAATTTTACTGCAGAGAATATATGATTTTACATTGTAATAGTCATCAACTATGATCCTCTGAGTTGTGATGCTAATTACTATTGGAGTTTCCGTTCGATCATGATTTTAGTAACTTTTAATATAAGTTATTTCCAAGAGGAAAAAAAATCATAGAGCTATGTTAATGAATATATTTCTAAGATATTCAATTTTTGTAGCTAGGCCCCAATTGTCGGGGACCAAAATAAGGGCCCCTTAAGGAAAGCCCAACAAACGCAAAAACTTCGGCCCAGCAGGCCTCCCACTTCCACCACCTAAGCCACGGTGCCGGGCGGACGCACGGCCCACGACCCGTCCAAGCCTACCTCACTGAGGGCTCGGACGGCGGCGATTCTCCGCCTCGCCCGAGCCCCCAGCCAGGGCCTCGGACGGGCCTCCACTCTCCGTCTCACCCGAGCCCCCCCAGCGGGGCCTCGGGACGAGCCGCCGGCTTCCGTCCCGCCCGAGCCTCGGCAACCAGGCCTCGGGCGGGCAGCGTCGCCCGAGTCAAAGGCCGTACCACCGACTTGGCGCATATCTACCACCGCCCGTGTCGGGGAGCACTCCATGTTCGACGGGGGATGGGCATCGCCCGTCACGGCCCACGCCGGCAATCATGCTTTCACGCGGTCTCCACGATGGAGGCCACGCTCGCCCGCAGTGGGGCAGCCTTTGTTGCCTAACTCCTCCGCCCGAGATCCCATCGCCGGAACCCGAGGGCGCCATCCACCACGCCAAGGCCACGGCGGCCCGGCGTCACCCCCGGCGGGAGTGGGCTGGACACCCCTCGGTCAACCAACAGTCCACCCCGTGAGCTCGAGCCGGGATGGGCGACCACCCTGCCCGGCGGCCGGCCGCGGGCTGTTCCAACCACTCTCCGTGCGGCGACAAGCTCCGAGGCCTCCCGAGCCTCGGCCTCCATGCGGGTCAAAGCTACGGGGGCTCTGGCGCCCCCTCCGACGCACTTCACCAACTCCAACGGGGGCGTCCATCATTCCGGACAACGGGGGCAAGGAGGCGGCGTCGCCTTTGCCTCGCCACGGTTCGGGACTGTCGGCCGCGCGGAGCCTCGTCAGGGAGGACGGAAGCCCGTGACCCAGCCACGAGCATGACCACCCCTTGTAAGGCCACCCCTTCCCCCTTGCGGCTATAAAAGGGGAAGGCGAGAGACCCTAGATGACAGGTTCACACACACTCAAGCCCGATATTGGCACTTCACTCAATCACCACGAGACTTGGGACCCCGTCCCTCTCTCCTTTGCTTGTACACCCCTACCTACGAGCACTTCGGTGCAAGATAATACAAGAACTCCTCCCCCCACTTGGACGTAGGGCCTTCTCTTGCCCGAACCGGTATAAATCCTTGTGTTCATCTTGTACACCATCCGGGGTTGGGAACACGCACCACAAATTCACTCGTTGGTGCTAGGACCGCCCGGTTGGCGCGCGCCGAGGTAGGGGCTGTGCGTGTTTCGCCTCTCTTCCCCGCCAAACCTCCGGATGGCCAGCCCCGGGCGTGACGGCGCTTCGGGGGGACTTCTCACCCCCAACTCCTCTCCGCACCGGCCCGGCTGGAGCCGGGGACCACGATCCGGTTCGGTGAGCTTGAGTTCGTGTCGGCGGAGTCGATGCGACATGGAACTCCTCCCCACCAGGAGTTCGGGGGCCTTCCAATGGGTCCCCGGCGGACTCGACACCGGCCCGCGCGGGGAGGCACCACGGTGCTCGCTCCCGCCCGCGCTCGGCGGGCGCACCACGACGCCGGCGGCCCGGGGAAGATCTTGCGGCGGCCCGTGGCTGGGCGACACCCGCCCGTAGGGGCGCTCGGCCGCCGTTGCCACCACGCCCGCCATTTGGCATGATCAACGCTGGCTGCCACGTACCGCGCATTGGTCCCCACCACCATGGGAGCCCCGGAGGAGGCGTCCCGCCATCGGCGGCGCTCCACGGAGCACCCGTCTGGCACATCCCGACGGATCCATCCATGCCTACGAGGAGTACGATCAGGCGGGAGGAGCAGCGGCGCCACTCCGGCACGCAGCGCTACACCCACCCGATCCGGCGCTACCTCGAGGACACGGAACCCGGGGGTTCATCCCGAGCACGCCATCGCCTTCGGTTACCCGACTCCGACTCCCGGACGACATATGCGACCCGACGCGTGAGTGCTTCCACGTGGAGGTTCGTGATCTCGGCGCCGGCGGCGCGGCAGCGGCGATGGGGATCAAGATCGCGACCCTAGGCACGCCCGCTAGGCCCGCCCGGCGGGCGCCACCCAGTGGATCCGGGGGCCTCTCGACCACAGCGGGAGCGAGACCCCACCGCTGCGGCCACCCGAGGGCGGAGGATCCAGCGGCCACACCTCGGGGCCACGTCGACCCACCATCGAGCAGATCCGCGACCTCGGGGCTAAAAGGACCACGACCGTCTTCAACTACGACAGAAGATAAACGCGCTCGGCGGGGCCACCGCGCGGCAGCAGCCCGAGCCCACGGCACGGCGACACGCCCGCGGCGTCCAGCGAGAGGATCGTCAGCGGCGAGGGGGCGCATCCTCCCGTCTTCCTGCGTGCAAGCCAAAACGTCGCGGCTGCGGCCCTACACTCCGATCAATGCGGGCCCTCCACCCGGAGGGACGCCGCGTCCGCGGCGAGCTACGAGACCTCATCGAGACCGCCCCCGCAGTCCAACAGGCCGAGCTTCGTCCTCGCGCCTTCGCGCGAGGGCGAGGAACCCGCGGGTATTCCCCGGGAGCGCGAGCCTTCTGTCCACCGAGATCCCTCACGAAGGCCGGCTCGCGGCGCATCCAGAACAACCGCGGCAATCTCGGCGACGGCGTGCACGCAACATCGTGAGGAGGCGGGCGCGGGGCGAACGCGACCGTCGGCCGCGCGCGAGGTGGCGGCGTGACAGCGGCGAGGACCGTGGCGGCGGACCCCCAGGGTCCCCGTGCCTTCAGCCGGGAAATCCGCAGCGCACGGTTCCCCTTTCGGTTCCGCCAGCCCGCCAACCTCACCAAGTACTCGGGTGAGACGAACCCCAAGGTTTGGCTCAACGATTACCGCCTCGCCTGCCAGTTGGGCGGGGCGGACGACGATAGACTCATCATCCGCAACCTTCCCCCTTCACTGGCGACGCCCGCTCGGGCTTTGGCTGGAGCACCTTCCGCCCGCACGATCTTTGGACTGGACCGACCTAGTCAAGGTCTTCGTGGGAAACTTCCGGGGGCACATATGTGCGCCCTGGGAACTCCTGGGATCTCCGTAGCTGCCGCCAGAAGGCCGACGAGTCGCTTCGCGACTTCATCCGCCGCTTCTCCAAGAAGTGCACCGAGCTGCCCAACGTGGCCGACGCCGCCATCATCAGCGCGTTCCTCGATGGGACAACCTGCAAGGAGCTGGTCCACGAACTGGGACGGAAGATGCCCTCCACCGCCAACGAGTTGTTTGAGGTAGCCACAAATTTCGCCTCCGGTGAGGAGGCAGTGGGGGCCATCTTTCGCGGCGACAACGACAAGGACAAGCGGAAGAATGAAGAAGCCCGGCGGAGCGGTGACCCGCAACCAAACGAAGAACAAGAGGGGCAAGCGGAGGGGGAAGCAAGGCAAAAAGGAGGAAGACTCCGAGGATGATCTCGTCGCCTGCGGCCGACCGCAAGGCACCCGAGGCCCCGGGGCCGGGCGTTCGACGACATGCTCAAGAAGCCTTGCCCCTTCCACAAGTTCCCGTCAAGCACACTATGGGGGAGTGTGACTTGGCCTGCCGATTCTACCAAAAGCTGCCCCCGCCCGAGGACAAAAAAAGAAGAAGGAGAAGGAGGAAGAAGACAAGGATGACGGGTTCCCGAAGATCCACGATGTCTTCATGATCATCGGAGGCCTCCCCGCGAACCTTTCCCCACGACGGATCAAGCGCGGCGCCGAGAGGTATTCTCGGTGCGCCCGCCACGCCGCAGGTACCTACCGTGGTCGGTAGGAGGCCATCACCTATGGCCCCGACGACCACCCGCTCTACGTCCCGAACCCCCGGAGATACCCACTCGTGGTGGATCCCGTCATCGGCAACGTTCGGCTCACTAAGGTGCTGGATGGGGCGGCGGCGCCCTCAACATCCTCTACTCCGACACCCTCGGCTGTTGGGGGGGAAGCGCCCGCACCTCCGACCCTCCATCTCTCCCTTTTCGGGGTATTGTGCCGGCAGGCGAGCACTGCCCCTCGGGCAGTCGACCTCCCCGTCGTCTTCGGAACGCCCGTCAAACTACCGCAAGGAGGTCATTACCTTCGGCGTGGTCGACTTCGAGGAACCTACCACGGCATACTCGGACGTCCAGCGTCTGCGAAGTTCATGGCGGTCCCAAACTATACGTACCTCCTCCTCAAGATGCCGGGCCCCAACGGTGTCATCACTTTGTTGGATCCTCCTATGAGCACATGCGTTCAAGCTGCGGCGTAGAGGCCATCGAGCATGCCGAGGCCATGGCCGTCTCCGAGGCTCTCGACTCCAAAGCGCCATGCCGGCACCTTCGAGCCGTCCGATGGGGTAAAGGGAGGTCCCGCTCGACCCCTCCACCTCGTCCAGGCAAGGCGGTGAAGATCTGTGACTCCCTCGACCCTAAATAGGAAGCCGTGCTCGTCGACTTTGTCCGCGCAAACATCGACATCTTTGCGTGGAGTCCCTCGGACATGCCGGGCATTCCGAGGGATGTCGCCGAGCACTCCCTTGATATCCGGGCCGGGTCCGGACCGGTGAAGCGGCGACTGCGCCCGATTCGGCGAGGAGAAGCGGGGGCCATCGGCGAGGAGGTGAACAAGCTTTTGGCGGCCGGGTTCATCAAGGAGGTGTTCCACCCTGAGTGGTTATCCAATCCTGTACTGGTTAGGAAGAAGAGTGGCAAATGGAGGATGTGTGTAGATTATACTAGCTTAAATAAAGCATGTCCGAAAGTCCCTTTTCCCTTACCTCGTATCGATCGGATAGTCGACTCCACCTCGAGTGCGAGCTCTTATCCTTCCTTGATGCTTATTCCGGCTACCACCAAATAAAGATGAAGGAGTCCGACCAGCTCGCGGCGTCCTTCATCACCCGTTCGGCATGTCTTTGTTATGTGGCGATGCCCTTCGGGCTTAGGAACGCGAGGGGGCCACGTACCAACGATGCATCTTTGGGCGTTTTCGGCGACCACATCGGCGAGACCGTAGAGCCCTACGTCGGCGACATCGTGGTCAAGACTAAGAGGGCTGACGACCTCATCTCGACCTCAAGATCGCTTTTCGGTGCCTTAAGGCCAAAAGCGTCAAGCTCAACCCCAGAAGTGCGTCTTCGGGGTTCCCGAGGCATGCTCCTCGGGTTCATCGTCTCCAAACGCGGCATCGAGCCCAACCCGGAGAAGGTGACTGCGGTGACGAGCATGGGGGCAATCAAGGACCTGAAGGGCGTACAGCGAGTCATGGGCTGTCTGGCGGCCCTCAGTCGCTTCATCTCACGACTCGGCGAGAAGGGCCTGCCCCTGTATCGCCTCTGAGAAAGTCCGGCGCTTCTCACGGACCGGCCGAGGCCCGGGAGGCCCTCGACAAGCTCAAGGCTGCCCTCACGGTGCCCCGATCCTCGTCCCGCCCGCCGGGGTGAACCCCTCCTCTTATGCGTCGCCGCAACCACCCGGGTGGTCGGCGCGGCCATCGTCGTCGAGAAGCGGGAGGAGGGCCACACCTGCCGGTCAAAAAGGCCATCTACTTCATCGGTGAAGTGCTTTGTCCGAGACCAAGATCCGCTACCCGCAATCCAGAAGCTGCTCTACGCGGTGGTCCTGACTCGGCGCAAGCTCGGCACTACCGGCGCCCACCCCGTGGCGGTGGTCTCCTCCTTCCGTTGGGAGAGATCCTCGAGAATCGGGAGGTCTCGGGGCGGGTTGCCAAGTGGTCCGTCGAGCTCATGGGAGGACTCTCTCCTACAGCGCCGAGGAAGCCCATCAAATCTCAAGTCTTGGCCGACTTCCTCGCGGAATGGGCGACACCCGGCTACCTCCGCTCCGCTCTAGGCGGAATCTTTGGGCGATGTACTTCGACGGGTCCCTAATGAAGGCCGGGCCGGCGCCCGGCCTCTTCTTCGTTTCTCCCCTCGGGGTGCACATGCGATGCGTGATCCGCCTTCACTTCCCAGCATCGAACAATATGGCGAGTACGAAGGCCTGCTCAGCGGGTTAAAGATCACCGTCGAACTTGGCGTCAAAGCGCCTCGGCGTCCGAGGGGACTCGCGGCTCGTCATCGACCAAGTCATGAAGGACTCAAGCTGCCCGCGACCCCAAGATGGATGCGTCTTTGCAAGGCGGTGCGCGCCACTGGAGGACAAGTTCGACGGTCTCAAGCTCAACCACGTCGTCCGGAGTCACAACGAAGCCGCCCGACGAACTCGCCAAGATCGCCGCTTGGAAGAACCCCGGTTCCCCCCCGGCGTCTTCACCAAAGACCTCGCAGCTCCTTCCGTCACGGCCAAAGAGGCCTCGGAGGATCGTTCCGACCCCCCTCGGGGGTTGGAGACCCGTCCAAGGCCCCCTCGGCATCCGAGGCCCCCTCAACTTCAAGGCATCCTCGACATCAAATGCCGAGGTCATGGAGATCGACGGGGGGGATCTAGAGGCCAACCCCAAACCCGGTTGGAGAAAGCCATACCTCGGCCGGATCATCCGGGGAATCCTCCCCGAGGACTTCAACCAAGCCAGGCGCACCGCAAGAAGAGCGAAATCCTTCGTCGTCATCGGGAACGAGCTCTACAAGCGCAGCCCCTCGGGGGTCCTGCAGCGGTGCATCACGGTCGAGGAGGGCCTCGCCTAGCCCACAAGATCCCGCGTGGGTGTCTGCGGCCACCACGCCGCTCTCCGGCTCCCCTCGTCGGCGGCGCTTTCCGACCGGGGTTCTCTACTGGCCGACCGCGGTCGCCGACGCCAGCGAGGTGGTGCGCACCTGCGAAGGATGTCGGTACTACGCCCGTCGGGCCGCACTGCCGGCTCGAGGCGCTCGGACCATCCCGATCACGTGGCCTTTCGCCGTGTGGGGCTTGGATCCAGTAGGACCACTCAAGAAGGCGCCGGGGGCTTCACTCATCTGCTCGTCGCCATCGATAAGTTCTCCAAATGGATCGGGCGCGCCACATCCTGTGAACATTCGGTCCGAGCGGGCGGTGCTTTTCTTCACCGACATCATCCACCGCTTTGGAGTCCCGAACTCTATCATCACCGACCACGGCACCCGATTCACGGGGCGAAATTCGAAAAACTTCTACGATAAGCACCGGATCGCGTCATCGGTCCTCGATCGCGCACCCCCAGGCGAGCAGGCGGGTAGAGCGGGCCAACGGGATGATCTTTGCAAGGGCTCAAGCCTCGGATCTTCAACAAGCTCGACAAGTTCGGCAAAAGGTGGCTCGAGGAACTCCCCTCGGTCCTCTGGAGCCTCGGGGCGGCGACCACCCGAGAGCGGCGGGTTTCACGCCCTTCTTCTGGTGTGCGGCCCGGCGAAGCCATCTTGCCTACCGACTTGGAATTCGGATCCCCAGGGCTAAAAGCCTACGGCGAGGCCCGCAACCAAGTGGCTCGGGAGGACTCGCTGGACATGCTTGAGGAGGCCGGGGGACGCTGCCCTCCTACACTCGGCAAGATACCGGCGGTCCCCCGGCGCTACCACGACCAACGAGTCGGGACCGAGACCTCGGGGAAGGTGATCTCGTGCTCCGTCTCCGCCAAGACAACAAAGGACGCCACAAGCTCACGCCGCCACAGGAGGGCCCCTTCATCGTCGCCCCCGAAGTCCTCAAGCCGGGCACATACAAGCTCGCCAACGAGGCCGGCGAGATCCTCAACAACGCTTGAAACATCCAACACTACGTCGCTTTTACCCCTAGAAATTCCAAGCATTGTACATACGCTTTGTACCGTTGGCTAAATAAAACTAAGTTCTTGGGCGTTTTTCCAAGTCACAACATTACGTCCCCGGTAGGACTCGGCCGAGACTTGCTTTTGGCTCACCAAAACCAAGCCTCCCTCGGGGGCTAGAAAGGGGGAACCCCCTCTGGAAAGCACCCCTCAAAAAATCTTTTTCGTTTTCTGGCTATCTTTTAGTAGACTCTACGTTCCCAAAGGTTTAGCATACTTAGGAAAAGGCATGACCAAGGTCATCCCAAGGCCAAGGGCGGCCGAGCCACGAGGTCACCTACGCCCGAGGCGCTACGGTGCCTCCACTCGCCACCCTCGGCCCGGAAGGATGGCCCCAAGTGCCGCGAGGAGGTCGCTCGACTATGGAAGGGCAACGGGGGCCGAGGCATCTACTCGCGCATCCCTCCCTTCGGTAAAAAAAGCGACCCCGGCTGCAGGCGTCCTCGCAAGACCAAGTAGCGAATACAAGCGAAAGGGAATGCGAGAGATAACGAAAAAGCCGATACAAAAGGCGTAAAGCCTCAACGGGCGATTCATAAAGTATTTCATAAACACAAAATCAACATAAACTTTTTATTTACATAAGCACTTGGGCCCGACTGCCGGGGATCTCTTGGGGGCATCCGGGCCCTGCGTCTGGGTGGCGACATCCACGGCCTCGGGGCCTCCGGCACCGACATCCGCGACCTCGGCGACCCCGCGGCCTCGGCGTCAGCGGCTTCCTCGGGAGGAGTGGAGGCGGCGGCGCAAAAGTAGCCACCGGTGCGGCGGGGCCCGCTCCCCTCGGCCTCCTCGGCGAGTTGGGCTAGCACATCGGTCTCGTGCCCCATCTCTCTTCGGCCCACGGCGAGCCCCTCGGCGATCCGAGGGAGGTCGAGCCGATAATGGGACATGGTCGGGCCTTGGCGTGTGTGACACGCCGACTCGGGAGGGCCTCCGTGCCGCGCGCCTCCACCCGTTGTGGCACCGCCGCCCCGCGACATCAAGTTCTTTGCCGCCCATTTCCTCACCAGCCTCCATTTGCGGGCAGGTTGTGGCCTCCCAGCGTCGGGGTCTCAAGCTCGCCTGCGCCCGAGTTATAGGCGGCTTGCGACACGGAGAGGCTCTCCTCCCAGCTCTGTCACCTTGCCTGCAGTGCCTCGCAAGAACAGAGTTAGGCTCTCGGGCGGGGTGTAACTGCACGGCACGAAGGCGATCCACAGCTCTTACCCCTCGCGGCAGCGGAGGGTCTCGTTCGCCGATCCCCTGCAAAGGCTGCCTCGCCGGCTTAAGGTACTCCTCGCCGGGGCGGCGCTCGGCCTCCGAGGCCTCTCCCGGCTTGCCGGACGGGGGACTTGATGGGTCCGCGGCCAGCGAGCCTCGGCGACCATCGCCTCCCTTCTCCGTCCGGGGCTGGTCAATGCTCTGGCGTGGCCCGCCCGACATCCACACACAGCAAGGTGGCATCCTCGCGGGCCGTCGCTGACTACTGATGCAATTTGGGGAGGCGAGGCGGAGCTTCTCGAGCTCGGCGTCCTTCTCCAGCCTTTGGCCGTGTCGTTAGGCTGAGGCGGCCAGGCCCTTGTCTTGAAGGTACTGCGGTCGTGAAGGCCGGCCCGGCGGAGAACCTCCGACTTCCCGCTCGGCGTCTGCGCCAAATCACGCAACACACGCTCTCCGGCCGGTCGGTCGATTGGGAAGACACTCCCGGAGGGAGAGAGGCTGGCTCACTCACTTGAAGCAAGGGGGGAGCTCACGGCACAACCCGTTTCTGATGGTCCGGGCGGCCTTCTCGTAGCGGTCGGCGCAGTCGCCCACGCTCACCTGAATCCTCCCCTCCTTGGCGTCGTGCAGGCGCAAAAAGGCCCCTCGCCTCTCCGGGGCCCCCTAGGGCGGCGCTCTCCGGGCAAGGTGGGTTCCCCGGCGGGTTGCTCACCGGGCGCTTCAAACGAGCCGTGGCACCCACGGTGGGCGCCTCGGTCCTGCGCCTCCTCGGCTCCTCCCTCTGCCGAGGTGGCACCCGCCTCGGTAGCCACGGCTTGGTGAAGGGCCGAGGCTGGCTCCGCCTCGGTCATGGCCGCGTCGGCGGTAGCAACCACCGCGGGCTCCTCCACCGCTACCTCGGCGAACACCGAGGAGTCTACCCCGGGCCGACACGGCCGGGGATCCTCACGTCGTCCTCGCCCGCGCGCCTCGTCCGTCCGACGGTGCCCGACGGAACCGGCCCCGACCGGGCGCCCGCGGGCACGCCCCCCGGTCTCTCCGGCGACGCGCTGCGCGCCTCGCTTCCGCCGGGGACCGCTCCGTGGACGGCGGCTCCTCGGCGGCCTTCTCCCTCTCCTCGGTCCCGACCGTCGCCTCGACGGCGGAACCGGAACCCGCGCTCCCAACCCCCCGCCTTAGCTGTTTCCGAGGGGCGAGGGGGGCCGCGTCCACCGCGGCCGTGCGCTTCAAGCTGCGGTGAGGACAAGACGGAAGTTAGCGGACGGAGAAGAGAGCGAACGTCGAGGCCGACGGCAAGGTATGGACACCACTTACCCGCGCACTTTAATCCTAGCTCCAGACCGGGACCCGCCCGATGGCGGGAATGTCAGGCGCCCGGACGACTGCTCGCCGGGCGAGGCGTCCCGGGCCTCGGGCCCTCCGGCCCGCCTTCGGCCGACGCGGGCGGCTGTGGGGGACGAGCCTCTACGGGGAGGGCTCGGCGACCTCCTTCCCCCCGGCGTCACGCCCCTCTCCGGGGGCGTCCAGCCCGGCTGGGGGCATCACGCGGCCCCAAGTCCAGGCAACGCCGTAGGCGAGTCTCTCCCGGCAGCCCCTTCCGGGACGGCGGCGCCGACGACGGACTACCACCCACCCGGCGCGCGACGTCACCTCCGGGGATCCAACCCCAGGCGGCGGATCAGCTCGTCCTCGTCCCTCCTCCCCCACCATCGCCGTCGTCGTCATTGTCGCTCGGTGGTGTCCCGGCGGCGTCTCCGCTAGAGGAGACCCTCCCGCTCTGCGCCGCCGCCCGAGGTGACAGTCCTCTCTCTCCTTACGCTACCACGGGCGTTGCGGCGCCTCGGCGCTCTCCTTCTTCTTCTCTCGCCTCCGCGTGCTCGCGGTTAGCCGCCTTCTCCGCGCGATCGGAGGCTTCGACGGCCTCGGCCTCTCCTCCGAGCCCTCGCAAAGCGCGGCGGCCAGGGTCGGCGTGGAGAAGAGGAAGAGGAGGAGAACGCGCAACGGCGAAATGGAATAGGCCTTACCGAGGCCAATGTAGCCCTTGTCCGGCCGCATCGGGATTTTGAGCAAGCGCCGAATGCTCCACCGATGCCGCCGCTTTTGTTCGGTCGAGGACCTCGGCGAATCCTAGGTCCTCGGCCGCCATCCGGTCCCCCCCGGGGGTTGCCGGGCCGCATGTCATGCAGCGCGTACCGCCGATGCATAAAAGGCGGCTGGCGCCCGCTTGTGGAAGCCGCCCGATCACCGCCCGAGGCGTCCGGACCCTCCTTGGTCGGGGCGCGCCCCGCGGCAAACACCTTCCTCGGCGGGGGGTCACCCTCTCGGGGGATCGGCTCCTTCCGCCACGACGGCGGCTCGGAGTCGAACACCTTCCCGGCGTAGGCGGGCGGTGGCCACCATCGTTGCGAAGGTAAAACCACTTGCTTGTGCCAACCACGGTTCGAGCCGGCGAGCCTCGGCCGGGATATAGTCCCTGCGGTGCTTGGATCGCCCAGGTACAACGTGCGGCTTCGGGCTCGGACGGCCAACCTCTTCCCCCTTCTCTTTCTCCTGCTCCTTCCCCTTCTCTTTCTCCGCCCCGGGCGGAGATTTCAGAACTAAGGTGGCCTCGAAGAAGTAGAGCCCGCGAGGTCCCGGTGGGCGTCGGCCGCCGAGGTAGCCCTCACACGGCGCCCGCGAAGGCGGCGTGGGGAGATGCGATTGGGGCGAGGTTGTGGAGCTCCAAGCCGTAGTGCTCGGGGAGCGCCCGCGAAACGCCCCAGGCATCCCGAGCCCATGCTCATGGAACGGCGTGAAGCTCACGGCGTACCCGGCGGAGGCGCGGATGCGATCATCCGGCGGCGGCACGATCCACTCCGGCCGGCGGGAAGTCGTTCCGGCGCCGAGGCCCCTTCTCCCACCAACGCCACCAGCTCCGCCTCCGTCACGGGAGCAGGGGCGCCCAATCCGCCACGCCAACAACATCGGCCTTGGGTGCCATCGCAAGGGAGGGATCGAGCGAGGAGGGCGGCGCTGGAAGTCTCTCTTCCTTTCCCTCTCCGGCGAGCTCAAGAGATTTCTCCTGGGCGGGGGAAGGCGAGGCAAAGAGCAATGGTGGCCAGATGAGAAGGAAAGGCCAACACGGCCGCCGCCGCAATATTTATACTCCGACGCGCTCCCCTTCTTTGCATTAAGTGCGTATCGGCCCACGATCGCCCACTTCGATACACGCGGCCCGGCGGCGCCGCGCCTGGCGGCGCGGCCACACGGACTCAGCGCGCCACACACACGTTACGGCGCACCCCTCACAAAGGATCCGGGCCACGCAGGCAGGGGCCCTCCACCTTGGCGTGGCCACAGCGCCAAGACGCCGCGCGCACGTCACATCCTCCGTGGGACCAGCGCGCGCGCGCACGCAATCGCCATGACGGAGAAAGGGCCCACCACCACCGCTGTAGGCGTTTCAGATCCCGCTACTGGCCGCTGAAAAACGCGCCCACGCCCCACGATAAGGCAAAAGCAGGGGGCTCCTTCTCCACGAAAGGAGCAGGGGCGGCGACCCACCTAAGACCCGGGGTTCGCAGGCTGCCCATCTAAGGGTTCGGCAGCCACCCAGGCGGCAATCGAGGGGGCAGCTGACGGCCTCATACAACCCCAAGGCGCGCCCTGGCCGTCCTGCAGCGTCAGAGGCCAGCCACGGCAGCGTGAGTAGGGGGGATCCAGCGGGGAGAGCACCGAGCCCTCGGGACCCGGCGGACGGGACCCAGAGCCCCACCTCGGGCATACCATGCAGGCTCTTATGAACCCCTTGCCTCGGGCCCAGCCAACCCCTAGCGAATGGGGCACAGGCGGTTCACTTGGACTCTCCGCTAACAGCTCACGGATCTAGTCGTGTTCGACACTCGTCGGCGGTAGCACGACAAAGTCCACCCTCCTCCCTGCGGAAGGGAAGGCTGAGGTGCGTAAGAAACCGGTGAGTCCCAGTGGGTTCCCCTCGTCGCTACGAGGGGCTCGGGGGCTTCCCGACGCATGAACCAACTTGGGAAGACGCCTTAAAAACCCAGGCCGAACCCCCTCGACGAGCCGACGGGCCGGGAGCTCGGCAAAGACGGATCGTCTGTCCACCGAAAAACGCACAAGCCCTTGGACGAGTGCCCTCACTCGTCCAAGGCCTCGAAGGGCTACACCGGCGGATGCGCTCGCGCCCCCACCGAGAACACGACTCTCGAGACAAGCCTCACAACCACGTCGTGCGAAAGCTAAATGCAAGCCTTCGAAGGAGTCCCAAACTCCTCCCAAGCCTCGGGGGCTACACCCGCCCCGCCAGCAGCGCACCTGCGGAAAGTATCGATGGCAACCAAGGAAGCACGACCTCGGCCTCCGAACGAGTGCTTCCACTCCTTCGAGGCTCGGGGGGCTACTGTCGGGGACCAAAATAAGGGCCCCTTAAGGAAAGCCCAACAAACGCAAAAACCGGCCCAAAGAGCCTCCCACTTCCACCACCTAAGCCACGGTGCGGGGGCGGACGACGGCCCACGACCCGTCAAGCCTACCTCACGAGGGGGCTCGGACGAGCGCCCGATTCTCCGCCTCGCCCGAGCCCCCGCCCCGGGGGGCCTCGGCCGGGCCTCCACTCCGTCTCGCCCGAGCCCCCCCAGCCGGCAGGGCCTCCTGACGAGCCGCCCGGCTTTCCGTCCCTTGCCCGAGCCTCGGCAACTAGGCCTCGGGGGGCCAACGCGTCGCCAGAGTCAAAGGCCGTACCACCGACTTGGCGCATATCTACCACCGCCCGTGTCGGGGAGCACTCCATGTTCGGCGGGGGATGGGCATCGCCCGCCACGCCCACGCCGGCAATCATGCTTACGCGGTCTCCACGATGGAGGCCACGCTCGCCACGTGGGGCACTTTGTCTTGCCCTAACTCCTCCGCCCGGCGGTCCCATCGCCGGGAACCCGAGGGCGCCATCCACCACGCCAAGGCCACGGCAGCCGGGCGTCACCCCCTCGAAGGGAGTGGGACCGGACACCCCTCCAGGTCAACCAACAGTCCACCCCGTGAGCTCGAGCCCGGGATGGGCGGGCTGCTTGTGCCGGGCGACCGGCCGCGGCTGTTCCAACCACTCTCCGTGCGGCGACAAGCTCAGAGGCCTCCCGAGCCTCGGCCTCCATGCGGGTCAAAGCTACGGGGCTCTGGCGCCCCCTCCGACGCACCGCGCCAACTCCAACGGGGGGCGTCCATCATTCCGGACAACGGGGGCAAGGAGGCGGCGTCGCCTTGCCTCGCCACGGTCCGGGGCTATCGGCCAGCGCCGGAGCCTCGTCCGAGGGAGGACGGAAGCCCGTGACCCGGCCACGAGCATGACCACCCCCTTGTAAGGCCCTGCCTTCCCCTTGCGGCTATAAAAGGGGAAGGCAGAGACCCTTAGATGATAGGTTCACACACAATCAAGCTCGATATTGGCACTTCACTCAATCACCACGAGACTTGGGACCCCGTCCCTCTCCCACTGCTTGTACACCCTACCTACGAGCACTTCGGTGCAAGATAATACAAGAACTCCTCCCCCCCCGGGGCGTAGGGTCTTCTCTTGCCCGAACCAAGATAAATCCTTGTGTTCATCTTGTACACCATCCGGGGGTTAGGAACACGCACCACAAATTCACTCGTTGGTGCTAGGACCGCCAGTTCTAGCACCGACACCAATATTCTTCGATACTACCATCAATTCCGGGTATACAAATATAATATTCTTGCACATAATTTTCAAAAAGAAATATTCTTGCATGTATATTCTATATATATAATTTCATGAGTCAAGAGATTCTCTGCGATGAAATCCACTCACATTTCATTATTCGTCACCTAACTTTGTTAGTCATCATTGACAAGCTCCCAAAATATAATAAAATTAACCATAGACCAAGGAAAACTGTTCGCTGACCATTCTAACGATCTGCAACCAGCAATTGTTTATTGACAACTGACGACAACCCACCACAGGCAGCCAAAGCTTGGATTCCCACACAGGAGTAACTTTTTTTTTTTTTTGGGGGTGGGGTGGGGGGTAGTTAGCGGCTCATCACCTGACATTCTTGACCGTGTTCAGACGCAGCAGAGTTGATCTGATGCTATCTACGTCATTCTTTATGCAGTTGTTCCTATCGTTTTTTCGGTTCTTTAATTTAACAAAAAGCACAAAGGAAATCGACATTTTATCGTGGTGACTCTATTTGGTGACTCTAGATTTCGCATCAGAAATTTTTGTTTCTAACTATCGGTTTTTCTTTTTTCAAAGAAGTGCTACGAGGCACCTACATGCTAGGTGGAGTTGAGTAGCTGACTCACCTAGTGCCTAAGGGCTCATTTGAATCATCCATTCCACTTCAGAATTGGAGGGACCCTCCAAATTCTGACCCCTCTAATTTTGAAGTGGAATAGATAAATCCAAATAAGCTCTTTTTTTTTAATGTTGCCTAAGTATTTTGTCTAGCTTGTTTTTATACTATGATATATATGATTGGTCTATGAGACGACCTGGACTTTAATTATCTATGTACAAACGTGAGACAAATAAAAAAGATGTACGAAGTGGCAAGAAATCGAGAGTGCATGATAATGTAGGGTATGTTTAATTATCGATACATATGGCTGGCTAGTTATTAGATGGGCTAAAAATTGACTCAAATTATCTATGGTTAGCTAACAACTAGCTATATAAAGGCTTGTCTAATAAATTAGCTCACCTATTGGGCGTCCTGTTTGACACACTGGAGTTATTTAAGCTAATTTTTAGCTAGCTAACAATTAGTCCTTGATTCAAACATGCTCTGCAATCCCTTTTATTTATTCACGACACAATACTTTAACTAGGAAAAAATGTGATTCACTAAGAACCAGATCACTTTTCTAGTGTCTATCTTTTTTTTTAAAAAAAAAAAAGTTGTCATATATAAGGCTGTATATAACCTCTAATTAGATAATTTAGATTTTGTATAAAGGAAAACTTGAAATGTATTGTCATTACTTGCTAGATCTTGAGACACCAAACATGGAACAAGGAAACTATATAGACAAGTTCTCTCTCCTTTTCATTTAAAACTGAGGGAACATGCATATTGATATTCTTTCATTGCAGGCATTCATTCTCCCAGCAGAATTCATGATCGAAGTTTTCTAGAGTACTTTGCGGTCTCATGCAGATTCATTGGCCACAACCACAAGAATGAAGTCTGGTCACAAAATTAGGTATAGCAACTACCTACCGTGCCTAGCTCAAACATGGATCCTGATCATATCCAAACTGAAACACCCCAGATAAAGCCCCCTGCTCTTACTGTATCAAAGTCCAAGTACCCCTTCTTTTTAGAGTAGAAGAAGGACCAGTAGCCGCACAGTGTTTGTGCCCTTTTTCTGCACGTACTCGGCCGCTGTGGGCCCCACGGGGTATGCACGCGAGCGCCGTGACTGCCCTCGGGGCCTGCTTCTGGGGCCCCACCTATTGCGGCGTTGTCGCTGGAACCTGTACGTGTGGCCGCACAGGCACAGGGTGCCCGCGCCGTGACTGCCCTCGGGGCCTGCTTCTGGGGCCCCACCTATTGCGGCGTTGTCGCTGGAACCTGTACGTGTGGCCGCACAGGCACAGCGGTGCGGGCAGCGCGGGTACCCGTCCGATGGCCGCACGTTCTGCGTAGTGTTGCTTTGCTTTGCCTGGGGTGTTTTAGGACGGTTCAGCTCTATGTTTTTTTTCACTTTAAATGTTTAAGCTAAATATATTGAGCTTCATGTATATCTCTGAGAAAAAAAACAAACTCTACAATAAAATTTATGGAACGGATTTCATAAAGCAGTCTCTAAGGACATGTTTGGATCCAATAAACTAATCACTAGTTTAACTAGTTGGGTTTTGTGGACTAGTGAACCAGCACTAATTGAGCTTTGGATTAGTCATTAGTTTATCCACTAGTTCACCTTCTAGTTCACTTGTTTGGATCCTTATAGACTAATTGTTAGTCAACTAGTTACTAGTTCATAGGATCCAAACAGGACCTAACATACTCATTCATGTTCACAATATACATACATAGTTTAGTAATACATGTAGATAGTTCTCTTCAGTGTGGATTGTTGAGCTATATCTTAGACATCCTAGGCATGAGTAATCATGAAATAAAATATAATTGCAACTATTTTAATCTAAGCACATGCAATATGTTCACACCTTTGTAATTTGACTAGGAGCATGTTGACATATTATGGTTTAGAACTTTTATATTGTACACTATGTTCAATCTTGACTTTGCATATATTCCTTTATAGGGAAATTTTGTTTGGCGGACACCGTTCTTTGATCAAATTGGCTGTTCAACACCGCTATTTTTTGTGTTTGCCCAGTACCATTACAAAAATGGGTAAATTTGCTCTGGACACCGCATGCATTATTTTATTTATTTATTCGAATCTGAAGAGAGAGAAGGTGGGGAAATGTCGCTTTTGCCCTCATTTTCAACCTCCAAATTTTTGCTCAATATTGTCTGTAACACACTAGCCAAGAACGGAGAAAAGTCGGCCATCGGCGCCGGAGAGCAGCACGGACAGGCACACCCGGGCGACGCGGCCGCCATGGGCGAGCTCCCGGGCGAGCGCCCTCAAGGTGAGCTCCCACGCCTGCTGGGCGAGTTCACCGGCGGCGCGCTGCCGCGGGCCACGGCACGCCCCGGTAGCCGCAGCGGTCGCCCACGGGGTGGAGCTCCCTGGCGACGCAGCCCAGCCCATGGGCCGAAGCTCCCCGGGCGAAGCGGCCCCCTCAAGGTGAGCCTCCCCGCCGCCCAAGGGGGCGGAGCTCACCGGGCCGGGCGCGCCGCATAGCCACGGGGCACGCCCTCGGTAGCGCACGCTGCTGGCCCACGGGTGGAGCTCCCCGCGGCGCTGCCGCCCACGGGCGGAGCCGAAGCTGGCGCCGCGGCGCGCGCCGGTTGCCGTATTACCGGGCGCGAAGCGCCGCGCTGCGCTGCTGCCGCTACTTCACCCTCGCCTGGCCGCCGCCGCCACGCCGCTGCTGCTTCCGCTGCGCCACCTCGCTCGCCGCTTTCGGCCACCACGCCGCTGCTTTGCTCGGCCACCGGGAGCTACGCCCATGTGCTCCTTCTCAATGTCCGTCCGGCCAATGTCTTATAGCAAATACTCGGTGAGCAGTTGAAGGTGGAAGACGAGGGCAAAAGCGACATTTCCCCACCTTCTCCCCTTCAGACCCAAGAAAATGAATAAAATAATGCATGCGGTGTCCAGAGCAAATTTACCCTTTTTGTAATGGTACTGGGCAAACACAAAAAATAGCGGTGTTGAACAGCCAATTTGATCAAAGAATGGTGTCCGCCAGCAAAATTTCCCTCCTTTATATTATCGTATCTTGTGGAAAAGTCAACATTGACAAGAAAAAGGAAGAAATGAAAGAGCAAGAACATTCAATGAATGAAATCAAAGTGTCTCCATATTTTTTTACACCATATCATACAATTTAATGACCTCACGCTTCGATTGTTAGCTCTTGGGATCAAAAGTGGCGGACAAAGCTTAGACATATATTAGTACTGAAACACTTTGTTACTGTATCTTCTAGGAGTTTCATGGCAAATTCATTTTCGGTCTTTCCTAGGCTGAAGAAACCCTTCTTAGCATCTTTGCGAGCAAGAAGTGCTAAAAAAACGCCATGTTATTCATTTTTTACTCATTTTGTACAACACCATTAATTTAACAGCCCATTTACATTATGTGGCTATGACAACAATAAATGGTTAGCAAAGGTTAGTTAATACTTTCTGTTCTATATTATAAGACGTTTGATTTTTTTCTCCTTTAAGTTTGATCATTCGTCTTATTTAAAAAAAAATTGTGTAAAAATAAAAAAAATTAAGTTATTCTTGAAGAACTTTTATTGCTAAAATATCCATAATAAAACAAATATTTTTTAAAATAAATAAAATAAATGATCAAATTTGATGTCAAAGAAGTCACATGTCTTATAAATTGAGATGAGAAAGTAGTATACAGGTTAGGACAATTGAATATTCGCTCCAATTTGTGTCTCCCGTGCTATCCTAACTTGTTCTCTTTCAAAGTTTTTTCAACCCAATAAATAGTAGCACTTTCGTTTTATTTGACAAATATTGTCCAATCATAGACCAACTAAGCTCAAAAGATTCATCTCGTAATTTTCAACTAAACTATGCAATTAATTATTTTTTTATTTACATTTAATGCTTCATGCATAAGGGTAAAAATAGATGTGATGGAGAGAAAGTAAAAAAACTTAGAATTTTGAGTGAAAGAGAATAAGGGCCAATCCATACCCCTTTCGGCCTTTCCCTTTGAATGCAAAATTTTGCAGGGAAAATATGTGGGCTTCCGACAGAGGAAGGGGCTGTCCTTCAAAAGAAACGGCCTCTGTCCCTATGGACGGGCCTCATAAGACATGCCCCCGTGCCCCGTCCTCGCCTCAGTCAGCCAGTCCCGTTCCGTCCCGTTCCCGGCCGTGGTCTTGGCTATGGATGAAAACGGATCGGATACGGACGGATATCACCGATACCACATTTGTTTTCATATTTCGTCCTGGATTCGGATTCGAATACGGATAGTGTCATCTATCTTAGGATAAGATACCATTGGATATCGACATCATAAATATACGATTTAAGTATTCGAATACGGATACGGTATCGGATGTTGAATATCCGGACTCAGATACGGACAGATCTAAACCCATCTAAATGAATTCAATCGAACGGACGGTCGGATGAATATCCGTACCATTTTCATCGATAGTCTTGGCCAAATTCCCACGCGCCTGCCCAGCCTGCCCGAATCCTCGCGCTTTACCCTGCCCGCACTGCCCCCGCCCACGACCCCATTTCACACTCTCGCTGCTGCCGCTCCGCTCCGCTTCGCTCGGCTCGTCGGGACGCGGCCCCGCCTCGCCATGCCGGCCCACGCGCTCGCCGGAGGCCGCGCGCGGCGGCTTCCCATTCCGCCGCGCTGACGAGAGCGTCTCTCAGCGGGGCCGCTTCGGGTGTTCATTTGGTTCGGGAAGGGGAGAGCGGTGCGGGGCGATGGGGAAGCAGCAGCAGCAGCAGGGGAAGCGGCGCGGCGGAGAGAAGGACGGGAAGCGGAAGGGGACGGGGAAAGCGGCGGCAGCGGTGGTGACGGTGCCGGAGGACGCGGCGCCAGTGACCGGGTGCTGGATCCGCTTCCGGCGCCTCCGCGGCTGCATGTCGTCGCGCGCCAAGGTCGACTCCTCCACCAGCGCGCGTGGCGGCGGCCGGGGTAAGAACTGCTGCCGTATTTGCTAGTTGAATGGGTACTTTTGCTTGCTTGTTTAACTGCTCTGCTTCGCGCTTCTCTCGTTTGTGCCATCGTGGGATTTCACATGCTCGCTCGCCTGTCCCTGTCTCTGTCTGTGTGCACGGGCTCGGCTGCCAGGGAAATCCGTACGAGCGCTTCAGAGGTCAGAGAGGTGGCTGAGCTGATGTTGATCGGACTATGGGCGGATTGCATGATTGGAACTGGATGTGCGTTGGTGTGCACTAATGTCTCGGGTGGGTGGTACAACTTAACCGTGTCGTGCGACATTGCGGAGCTGGACAAAGTGGGTGGTGTCGGGTGGGATTGGTATGCCATGGTTTCGTTCCGTTTTACTTTCCGGCGGTGGTAGATAAGCTGACGCGATTTATGCTGCCTGCTGTGTGCCCTTGTCTAGTATCTGGACTGCTGCCATCGATGGGCATGGGTCAATAGGCACTGAGGTTGCTTCAGTGCTGCGGGATTTTAAACGGTTGAAGTATGAACAGCTTGGCTGAAATGCTGGATGCTGATTTGGTTGCTGCAAGATGGGTGGATGTTGGCGTGAGCCGGAGAGAGGCTCAAATTGGGTTTAAATTTAACATTTGTCCTTTTCTGTCTTGTTTATTTGTAAATATGTAGAATTGTTGAATTGGTTGACTCGTTCTAGATTCGCTATCTGTTAATGGAAAACATGGATAGTTATTTTGTTAGTACTATTTACTATTCAGGGTTTGTCTTGATCGGACCCATCTGAGGATTTGGATTCATATCCTGAGGATTTTGAGATTTGGTTTGAAAAACTAAATCCTAAATTTTTTTTCTTAGCAACTGTGCTCTTATTCAGCATTTTCATGTTTGAATCATCCTTAATTGTTTATCACCTAACAGATAATTTATCTACATGTGTAGAAACCAAACCAGGGACTGATGATTGTTGCCAGGACCAATCAGTCCCACCAGCCTCTGGTTCCACAACAACCAGTAACACTGGAAGCATCTCACCTTCTTCCATAGTTGGAGAGGAGCTAAAACTAGCTTTCCAACTGCGAAGATTTACTTTTAATGAACTGAAGTGTGCCACGAGAAACTTCCGACCTGAGAGTCTTCTTGGTGAGGGAGGTTTTGGCTGTGTCTTTAAAGGATGGATTGAGGAGAATGGAACTGCTCCTGTTAAGCCAGGCACTGGGTTAACTGTTGCTGTCAAGACACTCAACCATGATGGGTTGCAGGGGCATAAAGAGTGGGTGGTATGTTTTTGTCTTTCCTTGGTATACTTTGTTGAAGAGACAAGAGAGTATTATTCAGCTCTCTGCTAATGTGTCACTAAGCAAAGTATCATTGTTTCTTTGCAGGCAGAAGTTGATTTTCTTGGAAACCTTCAGCATCCACATCTAGTGAAATTGGTTGGCTACTGCATTGAAGATGACCAGAGGTTGCTTGTGTACGAATTTATGCCACGTGGAAGTTTGGAGAATCATCTTTTTAGAAGCAAGTATCTTTTAATCTTACCTTTATTAGTTTTATGTAACATAAAGTATGCTACTGTTATCCTTTTTCCCCTTTCCATCAGTTGTTCTTGTGATGATAGATGCAGTGTGATATTCTAACACATGTGGTATATAGTCACTTCTGTTTTGGTTAACACATGTGCATGGGCACTTTGGTTTTGGTTAACACAATTGACCATGGGGCTGTTTGTCACAGTTTACCACTGTGTGAGGGAATAATTTTTTTGGTCAGCAGAGTACATTTACTAGCATCTTGATCTGGTACTTTGGTATTTAGGAATTCCTGAGGGAATGACTAAGGTTTTATGTTGATTCTTGCCTAATTGTTTGTTTTAAGCTTTAACCATTAATATGGGCTGTAGGTGGTTTTACATGTTTCCTTTTTTACATTTTCTCTTGTTAGAGTGTTACTATTTTTCTTAATCGAATGGTTTGAGTGCTATTTATTGGGTTTTGACTTTGTAGTAGTTCTGTTATTGAGAAATTTTTTTGCTGCTATTGCTGCCTTGCTGAGAGGATTGTATGTGCCAAATTTGACCAGTGTTAAGTTGTTTTGTTTTGTCATAATTTCATCTTGAACCTTCACATACCCATTTAATAACATTTTTTTGTATAATTTTGTATCAAATAGAGTCACTGCCTCTCCCATGGGCCATTAGAATGAAAATTGCTCTTGGTGCTGCCAAAGGCCTTGCTTTTCTTCATGAAGAAGCTGAAAGACCAGTAATATATCGGGACTTCAAAACATCCAATATTCTTTTAGATGCGGTAAGCACTATATTGAAATGTTAACTCTATTCATTTGCACAGTTGTATTTGCTAACATGTTCTTTTCAGGACTACAACGCAAAACTCTCTGATTTTGGACTTGCTAAAGATGGTCCTGAGGGTGATAAAACACATGTGTCAACTAGGGTCATGGGAACATATGGATATGCTGCGCCTGAATATGTAATGACAGGTGAGTTGATAAATTATGTTATTGCTTAATCTATCTTCAACTTTGTATTGGATATTTGATGTAGTTGTTTATTAGGTGTTCTGTAAACATGTCAGCCAGCCCTGTATTTTTTGTCTAAATAATGTGCTAAACTGCTGTAAACTTCAATGCATTCTTAGTTCTGGGGTTGTGTGTGTAGCACACAACACAGACATGGACGTGCACACACAACTCAGGAAACCTGAACACTCGTGTGTGCACACACATGGTAGACAGAAGTTGTGTATGGCACATATGCAGCATGTGTGTTGTAGGTTGAGGTTGTGTGTCTGTGTATGTATGGGTTGTAAGCTTCTTGCATTCTAGTTCTAGTACACTGAACTTGTATGTGAAAAACAGAAACTTTGTGTGTGACACATGCACATACGTTTTGGGGTCAACTAAAGTTCTGTATGGCACACATAAAACGCGTGTGATGTAGATTGAGGTTGTGTCTGTGTATGCAAGTGTTGTAAGCTTGCTTGCATTCTAGTATACTGAACTTGTGTATATGCACACAGAAATTTTGTGTGTGACACGATACGATTTGGGTAAACTGAAGTTTCCTTTTCTTTTTTAGGTGAGATAGGTATGCTAGATACTATTGTTTTAGGAGCCTATTAAATTTCTTTCTGTTTCCTACTGCTTATAAGTTCCTTTCTTGTCCAGGTCACCTGACATCAAAGAGTGATGTATATAGCTTTGGTGTTGTACTACTAGAGATGATGACTGGTAGAAGATCAATGGACAAGAACAGGCCAAATGGAGAACACAACCTGGTTGAATGGGCACGCCCTTATCTGGGAGAAAGACGCAGATTCTATAAGCTTGTAGATCCTCGTTTGGATGGGAACTTCTCCATAAAAGGTGCTCAGAAGACAGCTCAGCTGGCCCATGCCTGCCTCAGCCGTGACCCAAAAGCTAGGCCTCTGATGAGCCAAGTGGTGGAGGTTCTGAAGCCTCTCCAGAACCTCAAGGACATGGCCAGCTCTTCCTACTTCTTCCAATCCATGCAACATGAGCGGCGCACAGCTCTTGCCAACCCACATGGCAGTCAAAGCATGAAAGCGCATAGCACCTTTGCGCGGAACGGGCAGCAGCCCATGAGGAGCCTGTCGTATGGCCCTCAAGCTTCCCCATATCGCCAGTCGCCAAGGCTTGACAGCAAGCGGCAATGTGTCGGTGTATGAACTCAGCCATCCAGCACCTCCATAGCATCTGAGCTCCCTATTATTGTGGATGAAGCAGCAACAATGATTCGAATTTTTGCATATCATCTGCGGATGTGTTTTTTCTTTTAAATGTTATCGCTTAGATTTTAGCTGTCCTATCTTTACAGCTCTAGATACCTTGACTTGAAGGGTGGGACTAAACATGGTTTTGATCGGTCTTTGAAACAATGCTCAACGCGCAGATGCTTGGGATTTGTTCCTTCCTAGAAACCATCAGTAGGTACTATGTCTGATAAGTCTGTTTTGCGACTCTCTGATCTGTTATTTAAACTGTCGGCTGCTTCGTAATTAATTGTCATGTGGAGAAAAGCAAAAAGGAGCAATGGGTGAAAGATCATCGGCGTCGACATCATCGTTCCATAATGCATGCTTGATAGCAGTACCTCATCTGCTCACGCTCAGTTTTTAAGGCCCTTGCATGTGCCATTGATGTTGCGCGCTTTCAGGTGGTGGTACAGATTTGCCAGATCATAATCGTGCGTGTTATGGCAGCCATTACTTCTGGCAATTACGGTTCTTTCGACTTCGATTGGTGCTGCTGGTGTTATGCGCTGCGGTCATAGTCACTTGGTCTGTTGGTCAGGGCTGGCAGCCTGGCAGTCGTGGCAACATGGTAATCAACTGATTGTGGATGCCGATTGCTGAGAAATGCGTGGTCAATGCTTCGTCTGGTACAGTAATGTGGCTATGTGCTCAGGTGGAGGTTGTGCATAATGTGCAGTCCAGTACTAGTATCTCAGTTTATTGCTAATCTCGTTCTTTTCTTCGGTAAAGCCGTCAGAGCCAGATTCTATATATCATCGTGTCCCAGTCACATTATATTTAGATTCTTCTATATATTTCATTTCTATACCTATAATAATATATACATCTATATCTAATACTCCATTCCAAATTATAAATCATTTTAAGAATCTTAGAGAATCAAAATTTTCAAGTTTGACCAAAATTATAAAGAGAAACATAAAAAATCTATGACATCAAATAGGTATACTATGAAAATATAATCAATAAATAATCTAATGATACTTAGTTGATACCATAAATGTTATTATCTTATTTTATAAATTTGATCAAACTTAAAAAATTTTGACTCTGCAAAATTCTTTGAATGACATAATTTAGGATAGAGGGAGTATTAAAAAACAAAGAGTTTTTTTTGACTTGTTTTTTCTATAAAATACCCTTGTTTTGGTCCATTAACTCAGTCCTATTTGGTTTCACGTCTTTGTGTATAAACTCTGAAGAGATTATGGGCCGTTTGGTTGGGTGGCTAACCTCAAACCAGGGCTTTAAGAAGCCACTTTCGAGTTGTTTGGTTGTCTGTTTGGAGTCCAAAGCTAGCCTTCAAGAAGCCAACAACCTCCCTCTAGCCAGGCTAAAAAAAACGTAGGGGGTTAATCGTTTTCTAAGCTAGGCATAGGCTTGGCTTAGCACCGATGGCCGTTCTCCCTAGGCTTCCATCTCCGAAGTTAGATACTTGAGTGACATGTTTTGAGAGGATGAGAATAGCACCGCATCATGCATTTGACACTCTTAATTAATTTTAGTTTTGTATAATGATAATGAACAGATAGATATGAAAGTTAAAAACAAAAAAAATATAAGTCATTCTTGAATTTTTTTTTTTAATAAAAAAAAAAGCCACGATAAAAAAATGATATTTTGCAAAATTTATTGAATAAGATGTGTGGTCAAATTTGGTGCCCCAAAAAATTAAACTTCTTATAAATTGGGTTGGCGGGTGTACTAGCTAACTACAAACAAATAGTAGGATCTCATTTCATAACAAGGAACTGCAAATCAAAAAGCAACAGCATTAAAATCAGAAATACAATTGTAGCACACTAACATCCATGAACATTCTAGTAGATTAATATTGAAACAGCGTCAAGTTAACACATGTAGCTAGTTAGGTTATTGTGGTAGAACCTATCCGGGGTGGATTCAAAGGTCCTCACCGTCTCGATTTGATCGCGGATACTCATATTTTTTAAATTTATTTTAGAATTTAAATGTGATACTTCCTCCATCTTAAACTATAAGTCATTTTAAGAATTTTAGAGAATCAAACTTTTTTAAATTTGACCAAAATTATAAAAAAAAAAAAAATTTATAACATCAAATAGGTATATGATGGTATCATAAATGTTATTATTTTATTATATAAACTAGTATAAATGCACGTGCGACACGCACGTGGCTACAAAAAATATTTTGTAACCAACTGTCTTAGATTTAAATATTTTTTTTCAGAATTTTCAGTAAAATTGTAGTCCCAAACTGTAATAAAAGGAAATACATTTTTGTTACCATAGTACATTGCACCAGGTCACTTGATTACCCATCATATAGTATTAAGAAACTAAAATGAAGATTCAAGAGATAACAGTTTGGCTATTATGGGCAGAGGTTAAGATAGTACTCGTGTCTTAGTATTGCATTCATAGGTATTGCATTCATAGCCTAGTAGACTTGTATTGACCAGAACAACATAAATGATTTAACAGTGCTAAGTCCACTTGTTCAGTTTGTTTCTTTCAATTGCAGCAACACTGAAAGAATTAACTGCTCGTATACATCTAGATTTCACCTTGGATTAGCATACCCTCGTACTTGACCACCCACCCAACACAAAGAAAAAAGAAAGTGCAATTGATGATAGTGGCATAAAAATACACGCTAATATCAATGCTCAGGAAGCTTTTGCTTTCAGTTAGCTGACGGCAAGGAATATCGAACACCATTCTTTCACGACGTGAATCATCAGGAGAGCACCCCATACTCAAACTATCAAGCAACAATTTCGAAAATATGCATTGAAGCGTCAGGATTCAGGCAGCACAAATACACCTTGACATCGCACTTGAAGTGGCAGAGTAGTACAACTTAGTGGTATCAAACGGCATCTAGTGAGACCCCTCAATGACCAAAGAGAGAGAAGAGGTAGTAGTATTAGATTTTCCATATTGAAAATCATTTTGGTAGTGCACAAGGTTGTCTGCTTAATACTCACATAAGACAGGAAAATAACACAACTCACATAGGATAAGAAAATAACTGACAATGCTACTGCCCATTTTCTAAAACTTCGAAAATATAGATCTAGTGCAACTTAAAAAAAATAAACTGAAGATCAGATAGTTTACACGGAAAAAGAGATTATTTGTATCCACCAAAGCAAGATTTTTAACTAATAGGTGGGTCATTCTAGATAAGTTATATACTCCCTCGCAGTATGAAGGTGGGCAAATAAGAATAGGAAGATAAAATGTAAAGTTTCACTTACAAGATCTGTCTAAGTTTATGAGTCTATTGAACTGCGGAGTTTCCTTCAGTACACATGGAAATCAAAGGTGCAGCCTGAAACACAAATCTGTTGATTGTCAAGGGGTCAAACACCAGTGACGCTGTGTTTGGCTTTGATCTGGCCACCTCCTCCTATGCCCGTGTGTATCAGGCATTGGATAAAGAGGAGAGATAAATCAACCCAAAACAGATCATGAAAACATTTACTGCTGGTATAGTCAGATACCCATATATTAAATATATAAGAAAGTTTTGCAGATAGAACATAAATTTAAATAAATTATTATAGCTTCTGGTCTTCGAAATAAAAAATCAAGAAACAAAATGGCAATAGGAGATTTCTTCTAAGGCTATGGCAATAGCACCAGGTATATAAGAAAGCTTTGCAGATAGAACATAAATTTAGATAAATTATTATAGCTTCTGGTCTTCGAAATAAAAAATCAAGAAACAAAATGGCAATAGGAGACTTCTGAGGCTATGGCAATAGCACCAGGTGCATTCCTTGGTTTTGTTTGAGACCAATAATATTGTGTTAGAAACATTCACAAGGAAATATAATATAGACCATGCATGGTGCTCTGGCTCCAACACACAAATCTCTATAAATTTGGATACAAAAATGATGACAAAACTCAGGATTACAATCAAGAAAGCTTTGCTGATAAAATATTCCCTTAGTCCTTGAGAGAATCAATTTTAGAGTTGTCCTAAGTCACACTTTTAAACTTTGAAAAAAATCTTAAAAAATATTAAGATTTATGGTATTAAATTAGTATCATTAGATTTACCATAGAATATATTTTTTATAATATACTCATTTTATATCATAGATATTACTTTTTTCCTATAAAGTTTAGTTTCATTGACACGGATTCTAGGAATCAATTTTTTCAGGAACGGAGGGAGTATATATTTAATAATAAGATATTATACCTTCTGGTCTTGGAAATCAAATAAAAAACAAAATGGCAATAGGATACTTTTCTGAGGCTATGGCATTAGCAGCAGGTGCATTCCTTGGACCTGTTTGAGACCAATAATATTGTGTTAGAAACATCCACAACATAATATAATATAGACCATGGCGCTCTGACTCCAAAACACAAATCCCTTTAAATTTGGACACAAAAATATGCATTCATTAAGATCAAGAGACAAAACTCAGGAATATATTACAATCCGAGAGGTCTGCAAGTATTGGGTCCGTTTGATAATGTCGTGATACAATAAACATATGTTAATGATAAATTAATTATACTTAAATAATTTGTCTCGTTATATACTAATAGAATTTATAATTAGAGTTGTTTGCTGGGAACCACCAATAGTTTAAGTACCTAACTGTTACGTGTTTTAGTTAAAGTATCTATCTGGAAACTACCAATAGTTTAAGTATCTAACTGTTATGTTTCTCAGTTTGAAGTATCTATCTGGAAACCACCCAATAGTTTAAATACCTATGGTACAATTTACTCTCTATATATATAGTGAACATTGCTCTCCACATGCCAAAACAAATATTGAACATGTACTTAAATTTTTTAGTTTACTAATTGTGAGAGCTCAGTGGCATATATATAACCAAGGAGGCAACGATTGCAAATTGCAATGGCAAATAGCCAATTATATCACCCTTGAGACCTTTTGAAAACTCTAAGGTCCCGTTTGACTAACTGGAATTTTTAGAATTGAATTCATTGTACCCTATGAATTTAAGATAGACTTATACGTGAACTTTGGAAAGTTGTGGAATCTTAAATTCTCCTGCCACTACTATAGTTTATACTATAAATTCAATTCTAGAAATTCTAAAGAGCCAAACGGGCCCTAAAATTCAAAATAATCCATGAAATCTACTTGCTGCCACATCAGATAAATAATGAACTAATCATTGGGCTTGCCACACAAACAAATCAATTCAACTGACGGCATTAGCTGGTGCCATCTAATGATCGAAAATTCCAAGCCAACGTCTAACATATTGGAGAAAGTAATGTTTGTTGGATTATTAACCAATTGCACATCACATGCACGGATGGGGGATTGCTGTCGTTACCTAGGTGGCGGTGAGGCCACAGAGTGCATAACTGACCATGAACGTCATGAATGCCTAGACTTGAGCAGCGACATCCACACAAGAAGGAGAGAGGTGAAGGCCTGGAGGAGGTTGTCATGGCCGGACTGCGTTGGGTCAGGTGGGGTTCGAGGGGATGGGGTGGATTGCCGATCTGGATCAAAGAGAGGGGTGCGGGGGATTGGGGATATGATAAGCGCTCCTCAAGGGCAGGGTACCTAGGGAGATCACCGAGATCATCCAAAAGGAGAATCGGTGGATTGGGTACCGGTGAGAGGGTAGGAAACTGCCGGTGAAAAAAAACATGAGGGAGCGTCTAGCGCTCGAGAGAAACACGCGTAAATGTTTACAAATTGTCAAGATGGGTCTGCTTGTCATATCATGTTGGATGATTTAGACGCGTCAGATCCGATCTTAATATAGATATGATGGATAAGAATTAATGTGGGTAGGAGAGATCAAGGTAAACGTCTATTTTCAATTCCTTCGTTCTTTTATAGTATAGATTTAGTTAAATTTTAAAAACTTTGAATTTCGAGTACCAGTTCAGTGGATTAAAAGCACACAGTATCATGATTCAACAATGACTGCGCTGGCGCGCGGTTCTCATCATCCCGATGGCGACCGAGGTTTGACATCTCGGAGAGGGGGACTTTAGAGGATTGCTACCTGGCAAGAAACCACCTGACCCGAACTGAACCTGTTATAGTCGGATAAGTCTGAAGACAATCAATCAATTTCATGCGTTTGTTGATGTAAACGAATTTTTTAGTGCACTTGCTAGTTGCTTGAGTCTCATAGTCACCTCTCAGTGGATACTGGATAGTCAAATCTTCCCTTCAGCTACGCATCCTCGTCTGGGGATCGATCAGTTGGTCATCAGGAACCAATTCATCGGCGGCTGTTGGTCGTCTCATCGAGCAATAATCGAGAGATGGGCGCGGGGTCGTCGTCCTCCATCCACTCGGCGGACTTGTTGCCGCAGCTGCTGTGCTGCGCGTGCGTGGAGCAGTCGACGGTGGCCATGGAGGAGACGTGCGGGCGGTACGACACGGTGCTGCAGCCAGGCTGCCACTTCATGCCGTGGTGCGTCGGCCGGAGGGTCGCCGGCTACCTCTCCCTCCGTGTGCAGCAGC
Organism: Chrysopogon serrulatus; assembly: GCA_015844335.1. Lineage (NCBI taxonomy): Eukaryota > Viridiplantae > Streptophyta > Magnoliopsida > Poales > Poaceae > Chrysopogon > Chrysopogon serrulatus. Next base: position 200,080 of record JADLZL010005233.1, on the reverse strand, counting down.
TCAACATCCGCTGCGAGACCAAGAGCAAGGACAACGTCTTCGTCACCGTGGTGGCGTCCGTGCAGTTTTTTTTCCATCGCCGACAAGGCCTACGACGCCTTCTACCGCCTCAGCAACGCCCGGGAGCAGATTCAGTCCTACGTCTTCGACGGTAACCATCAATCTTTTTCATTTTCAGTTTGTCTACTCGATCTTTCATGTGTGTTCTTGTGGTGGATGATGAACGGATTTTGCAGTGATCCGTGCGAGCGTGCCCAACATGAACCTGGACCAGGTGTTCGAGCAGAAGAACGAGGTGGCGCGGGCCGTGGAGGAGGAGCTGGCCAAGGCCATGACCATGTACGGCTACGAGATCGTGCAGACGCTCATCATCGACATCGAGCCCGACGAGGTGGTGAAGCGCGCCATGAACGACATCAACGCCGCGGCGCGCTGCGCGTGGCGGCGGCGGAGCGCGCCGAGGCCGAGAAGATACAGCAGGTGAAGCGCGCCGAGGGGGAAATTCCGAGTCAAGTACCTGGCCGGCGTCGGCGTCGCGCGCCAGCGGCAGGCCATCGTGGACGGCCTGCGCCGGTTCGTGCCCGACGAGAAGTCCGTCGCCGAGATGGTGCTCGCCACGCAGTACTTCGACACCATCAGGGACATCGGCGCCACGTCGCGCGCCGCCACGGTGTTCATCCCGCACGGTCCCGCCGCGGTGCACGATGTGGCTGCGCAGGTCCGCGACGGCGTGCTCCAGGCCGCGGCGTACGCTCCCGGCGCCGGAAGCAAGTGACCGGCCGGCGCACGGTGTGCCTTGTCTTTCCTCACTTGCCGCCTGTCTATTCTTGGTTCATGTAACGTGTACTCGAAACCTGGCCATCTGTACTATGTATTTTGGTACCTTGCGTTGAACCTGTACTTTACTTTTTGAGTGAAAATACTCAAATGTGTACTTCGAGGTCTGTATATATGTGCAAAACATCATAACCTTTTATATATGAAACAACTTTGCTAGCATAAGATTGGGACGACTCTTGGGCGGACTGCCGGCTCCTCCTCCCATTCCCATCCTCTCCCTTTCCACCAAATCCTCCATCGAATCCACTAATCCTCCGTTGAATCCACAAATCCTCCATCCAATCCACATCTCCCGTGCATCCTTCTCCAAATCCAACTCGAAATCGACTCCATTGGAGTTGAACTTCACCTGCTGCCGCAGTGCCGCTTCCTCCGTTTGCTGAGCAGGGAAGAGAGCGTCGCTCCCTGGAAGCTCGCTACCCATCCTTTCCAATCCACAGCCTGGAGATTGGAGCCAGCGCAGCTGGTGAGTTCACCTCGCCGGTTGCCGCAGTGGCTGCACCCACCTTGCTGCCACGGCGGAGGAGCCGCCGCAAAGGTCACAGTGTCGAGGCCTTCAGGAGCCGCGTTGCTGTGGAAGAGACACGCCGCCTTGCTTCCGCGGATCCGCCTCGTGGCCTTGCCACTGCTAGCGAAGGAGCCCCATTGCTCCTAGCTGTCTGTGTAGAATAGAATTGCTCAACTGGACAATTGTATTGATCATCGACAGTGTACATATATAGGCCTTTGGCCATGGCTATACAAGCGGTCTACACAAGAGCGAGCGGAGCGAGCGGCCTGGCGTACAATGCGGGAGTGCGGACGCCGTGGTGACCGCGTCTCTAGCGTGCGGCAGCACGTGCTCTACGGAGCTGGAGCCGTTGGCGAGTGCGGAGTCGTGGCGCACGATGCCGTTGAGGGGCGACGCTGAAGACCCGGGCGGAGCGTTAGCCACCGTTGGTGGTGCTCCGCTGACACCCCCCCGCAGTGTCGACGTCGGCAGTCGTGACGGAGAGGCTGTCCCTGAAGTCGAAGAAGAGCGCCGAAGGCAGGCCTTTGGTGAACACATCCGCGAGTTGTCGCGCACTTGGAACATGCGTGACGCGGAGCTCCCCAATGGCGACCTTTTCCCTGACAAAGTGGATGTCCAGTTCGATGTGCTTGGTGCGTCGATGGTGGACTGGATTCTTGGTCATGTACACCGATGAAATGTTGTCGCAGAACACCACCGTTGCTGAGGGCACATTGCACAGAAGCTCGGCGAGGAGATGCCGTAACCAGGAGCACTCGGACACAGCGTTGGCGATGGCATGATATTCTGCCTCGGTGCTCGACCTCGAAACCGTGGTCTGTCGCTTGGACGACCACGAGATGAGGGAGGAGCCAAGGAAGATGCAGTAGCCCGACGTAGAACGCCTCGTGTCTGGGCAGCCCGCCCAGTCCGCGTCCGAGTACGCGGTGATCGACGGCGAGGAGATGGCGCGCAGTTGAACACCGAGATGGGCCGTGCCCTTGATGTACCGAAGAATGCGCTTGAGCATGGTGAGATGCACATCTCGCGGCGCGTGCATGTGGAGGCAGACCTGTTGCACAGCGTAACCAATGTCGGGGCGGGTGAGCGTCAGGTATTGGAGGGCGCCGGCGAGGCTGCGATAGGAGGTCGCGCCGCTGATGAGTGTGCCGTCGTTCGCCGAGACTTTGCCCTTCGTGTCCTCCGGAGTAGCGGCGGAGTTGCAGTTCGCCATGCCTGCGCGCTCCAGCAGATCCTCGGGCGTCTTGCGTGCAGGAGAGGAAGAAGCCGCTGCTGGTGCGTCGAACGTTGATGCCGAGGAAGTGATGGACGGGTCCCATGTCCTTCACCTTGAAGGCGTCCCCGCAACCGCTTGGACGGCGTCTTTGAGCAGCGGCGTGGACGAGGCGGAGAGAGGATCATGTCATCGACGTAGAGCAGCAGATATGCCTGGGCGCCGGCGCGGTTGTACACAAAGAGAGAGGTGTCCGCTCTCGACTGTACAAAGCCGAGCGAGGTGACGTGCCCGATGAAGCGGTCGAACCACGCCCGGGGAGCTTGGCGAAGACCGTAGAGGGAGCGCGACAGGAGGCAGACGTGATCCGGCCGCGCGGCATCGGCGAAGCCCGTAGGCTGCTGACAGTAGACCTGTTCCTGCAAGTTGCCATGTAAGAAAGCGTTGGAGACATCGAGCTGATGGGCCGGCCACTTGCGGGACGCCACCAGTGTGAGGACGGTGCGGATAGTCGCCGGCTTGATCACGGTGAGAAAGTCTCGCCGAAGTCGATGCCCTACCGTTGATTGAAGCCACGGACCCATCGAGCTTTGTATCGCTCAAGAGTGCCGTCCGGTTTCATCTTGTGTTTGAACACCCACTTGCCGGTGATGATGCGCGTGCCTGGCGGCCTGGGGACGAGGGTCCAGGTGTTGTTGGTCAGCAGGGCGTCGTACTCGGCCTTCATGGCCATGTACCAGTTGTCGTCTTTGAGCGAGAGCGACGGAGCGAGGCACCGGGGACAGCGTCCCCCGAGGCTGCCAAGGCGTGCCCAGGGTTCGGTTTTGCGAATCCCGTCACGCGCGCGCGGTGACCATCGTGTGACCCGCGGTCACCGGCGGGCCGTGATGGGCGCAACGGGTGGCGATGGCGAGGGCGGCGTCGTGGGCGATGCCGGGTGACGACGGCGGGCGACGCGTCGGACGACGCCGCAGACAGCGGCATTGGCGATGCCGAGGAGTCCGGACGAGGTGGTGTGGTGGCGTCTCGCGAACGCACAGTCCGTGCGCGACGCGGATGCCGCGGCAGCTCGGTGACGAGGTGGAGCGGGGCGTCGTCGTCGATCGTAGCGGGTGCAGGCCCAGACGCAGGTGTACTGGTGGCGATGTCGCGGAAGGGGAAGTCCGCTTCATTGAAGACGACGTGCCGTGATGTGATAACACGGCCGGGTGGTGATGTCGTAGCACCTGCATTCGCGATGATCGGGCGGGTATCCGAGGAAGACGCACGGCGTTGAGTGAGGGGCGAGCTTGTGCGCGGACGTGGATGTCATGTTGGGGTAGCAGCGACATCCGAACACCCGGAGCTCGTCGTAGGTGGGCGGAACGCCGAAGAGGAGCGAGTACGGCGTCGCAGCAGCAGTGGCGCGGCATGGGTGCCGGTTAATCAGGTACGTGGCCGTGGCGAGCGCCTCGGCCCAGAACGCCAGTGGAGCTGCACTGTGAATCAACAATGTTCTCACACAATCATTAGTGGTGCGCAAGATGCGTTCGGCCTTGCCGTTCTGTTGCGAGGTGTAGGGGCACGAGAGCCGCAACTGAATGCCGAGGGAGGACAGAAGCAGGCGCATGGCGTAGGAGTCATACTCGCGGCCATTGTCTTTCTGAAAGGAAAGAATAGGAAGGCGGAATTGGGTCTGAACATAGGTGATGAATGCGCGTATTGTCGGAAACACGTCAGACTTGTTGCACAAAGGCACTGTCCGTAGATAGTGAGTGTAGTCATCAAGGAAAACAACATAGTATTTGTAACCGAATGACTATAAACAGGGAGCAGTCCAAACATCTGAATGCACTATTTGAAAGGGGAAAAATGTTTGTGATGCTGAATTACTGAAAGGTAAACGAGTATGCTTGCCTAAACGGCAAGAGGAGCAAGAGTGATCATTAGCCTTATTACATTGAAAAGAAAAACTTTGCAAAATCTGAGATGTAACTGGTTGGCCGGGATGTCCGAGCCGCTGATGCCACAAGGATGCCATCAAGGATGCAGTGAGAGCTTGATGATGTGGAAGTCGAAGGGGATAGAGATCGCCGCTGCTCTCACATCGGAGCATCTCCTCCCTGGAAGGAAGATCCTTTATGGAGAAACCGGGGCGGGTCAAATTCAATTGAAACATTGTTATCACGAGTTAATCTACGAACGGAGATTAAATTCTTGATAAGCGAAGGAGAAACAAGAACATCATTCAGAAGTAAGGGAGAGGTGGCAGTGGGAATGACAGTGTGTGCTTGGTGGGTGACAGGCAACCGAGCACCATTGCCCACTGTGATGGATGATGATGAAGGACGTAGAGTATGGGAGGGGAGATTACCGGGGTTGGAGGACATGTGCGACGTGGCACCAGTGTCAAAGTACCAATCCGACGTGCTCTGCGGCTGATGAGGAACGCCGGCAGACTGCAGAGCGGCGTAGAGGCCCCCGGTGTCGAAGGAGTTGGAGGAGGTGTGCGGCGATGGCGGCTGAAGATGGGAGGCCATCATGGCCTGTTGTGGCTGGAACGGCGGCCGCGGACCCAGGACTCCCGCGCCGGGAGCGCGGAAGGGCATTTGCCATGCCTGAACCACACCTTGCCACGGGTTGAAGCCGGCGGCAGTGGGCGTGGTCTGGGCATTGGAGTTGTTGGGGCGCGCGTTCCCGCCGCCGTTGCCACCGCCGTTCCCCTTTTGGCGACGCCGGTCATTGCGGTTGTTGGAGCGGCCTCCGCCGCCGTTGTTGTTGTGGTTGTAGCGCGGCGCGGAGGAGCCGGAGGAACCGTCGGTGGAGCCGTTGCCGCCACCGTTGCCGGAGGAGTTGGAGGACCCGGTGGAGCGATCACCGTGTGTCGCTGTGAGAGCCTGGCCAGCTTCGGCGTTGGTGTCGTGCTGGAAGCTGAGTTCCTCGAGGATGAGGAAGGACCGGGCGCTCATGAAGGTATGCGGCGGGGACTTGGAGGTGATCACCGGCTTGACGTAGCGATACCGGGGATTGAGGCCGCGGAGGCGGTTCAGCACTTGGCTGGGTTCGAAGACCGGGTGGCCGATGTCGCGCAGTTGATCGGCGAGCCTCTTCAGCTTGGTGCAGTAGGCGTGGATCGACAAGTCGCCCTGCTGTAGGGAGCGCAGCTCGGCCTCCAGGTAGACGGCGCGCTGCATCTCGTTGTCCTGGAACAGGCCCACGACGGCGTGCCACAGGGTGAAGGCGTCGTGGCGCTCGTGGTGGACGGTGTCGAAGACGCCCTTCGAGACGGTGCCGAGGATCCAGTTGACGACGCAGGCATCCACCCTGCGCCACTTGGCATCACGGTCGTCGTCTGGGGCAGTGGAACGAACATGGCTCTCGAGGCCAAACTTGCCGAGGGTGGAAAGGAAGAAATGGCGCCACTGGCCATAGTTGCCTTCTTCCATGTCAAGAATGACAGGGACATGGTGGCGAATGGAGATGCCTTGGATTTGAGAGGGCGAGGCGGCGAGGCCGTCGTCGGAAGAGTCAGAGGCTTGGGAGGAAGGCGCCATGGGAGCGGAAGATGTGGCTTAGGGATTCTGGAAGAGAACCGAGGAAGCTGATACCATGTAGAATAGAATTGCTCAACTGGACAATTGTATTGATCATCGACAGTGTACATATATAGGTCTTTGGCCATGGCTATACAAGCGGTCTACACAAGAGCGAGCGGAGCTAGCGGCCTGGCGTACAATGCGGGAGTGCGGACGCCGTGGTGACCGCGTCTCTAGCGTGCGGCAGCACGTGCTCTACGGAGCTGGAGCCGTTGGCGAGTGCGGAGTCGTGGCGCACGATGCCGTTGAGGGGCGACGCTGAAGACCCGGGCGGAGCGTTAGCCACCGTCGGTGGTGCTCCACTGACAGTCTGATCGCTCCAAGCTCCTGGATTGGTGTCAGAGGAGCTAAGTAAGTTTTCCAACTACACGGTAAGTTTCTCTCTTCTCGGTAAATTTCTAGCAAAATCTTGATTCACGCTGCGTGTGCTCGTGTCATCCCTTTGTCAAGTTCTTTCTGTTATTTTTATTATTTATTCTCTCCCTCCTCTAGTATGTTACATTCAATCATCAATTCTCCTCTTCTGCTTTTGCTAAAGCTCCTCTTTCCCCTTCCCACCATGTATGGTGGCAACCACACCGATGGGGGCTAGCCACCTATACCTCCTTCGCCGCCTGATCCCCCACCAGATCAGCAAATTTCTTCTACCCAAAATAAATTAGATCCATCTGTAATAAATCTCATGCAAACTATGCATTTGCCCCAATTTTCTTCTCACCCCAAAAGTGATCCTAACTGGGCTAATGAAGACGAAGTGGAGTCTGAGCATAGTTTGCTAATTAATGTGGCTGACACTCAGACCAATACTAGAATCCTTCCAATTCAAGGAACGGAAGTGGACATGAGGAAAGCCTGGGACCAAAACTATGGTGCTATGTCTGAGATACAACCAAATATTTTCCTAGCCTTGTTTAGTACCCATGAACTAATGTTTAAAATCTGGGAACGTCAACCTTGGCTAGTTGGATGCACCGATATTCTTCTCTTTGAACGGTTTAATCCTACCAAAAACATAACTGATTATAAATTCCAGCATCTCTATGTCATCGTCAATTCCATCGTAGCCTTTACCCATTATGGAAATTTCACTAAAATATGCTCTTACTATGCTATTTTTTTCCACAATGCTTCCAACTGCCGGGTCAACATTTTTCTATCCACCTCCAAAGATAGCAATTCCCAGAATACCCATTTTCAAATTTTTGGTCCTTGGATGACCCAAATTTCAGAAATTCCTGTCTGATTCTAGATGGAAATACTAGTAATCAGCAAGTTGAACAGGAGGCAGGTTGGTCAAAGGTAGGAGGCAAGAAAAAGAAGAAAAAGAATAGAAAATGATAGGTTTATTATGGAATATTAGAGGTCTAGGACAAGTTGGCAGAGTTCCTGCCTTGAGTAGTAGGATTAGAGATTTTCATGCTGATTTTGTTGGGATTATAGAAACCAAAAAAAAGGATTTATCTTTAGGTCTCCTAAAAAATTTGGCAAGTAATATGCCTTTTAGCTGGTGTCAGTTAGAACCTAAGGGCTCGGCTGGAGGTATTCTGGTAGGAGTTAATACAGATGTTTTCAATATGGTGGTGGGGGATATTAAGGATTTCTCTATAAGTGTGATGCTAACCTGTAAGAAAACTAACTTTTCTTGGAAACTGATAGTAGTGTATGGACCTGCATATGAAGACAAAAAACAAGATTTCCTGAATGAACTAGAGGAGGTCATGGGTTCCTGGTTAGGACCCTGCCTTATTGGTGGAGACTTCAATCTTGTTAGGTTTGCTAAGGATAAAAGTAATGGTATCATTAATAATAAATGGGCAGATGGTTTTAACAGTTGGATAGATAGATGGGGTCTGATTGAGATTAGCGCTAAGAATAAAAAGTTTACTTGGACCAATAATCAAGACCAACCTATCCTGTCCAAAATAGATAGGGTTTTTGTTTCTACATCTTGGGAACAAGCTTTCCCTCTAGTACGTGTCAAGGCTTTAGACAGACTTCCTAGTGATCATAATCCCCTGCTGGTGGATTCTGGAGAGAATACCAGCTTTAGTAAGAAAAGATTTAGATTTAAAAAGTGGTGGTTAGAGAAACTTTCCTTTAGAGGTATGGTGGAAAAGCCATGGACCACACACTGTGTGGGGCTTAAAAGTATTGATAGATGGCAGTTGAAGGTGAGGACCCCGAGAAGGCTGATTAGGGGGTGGGCAGCTAATGAAGTAGCAGAGTGTAATAGATCTAAAGCTTCTCTCCTGGAGAAGTTTAAGTACCTGGAAAGTGCTATAGAGATTAGAGAACTTACTGCAGAAGAAACCAAGGAGCTTAGGCAAGTAGAGAAGGAGCTAGATAAGATCTGGGCCCTTGAGGAAATCAAGGCCAGACAAAGATCCAGAGAAAGAGAACTTCTATTGGGAGATAGGAATACAACATATTTTCAAGCTGTTGCCAATCATAGAAATAGGAAGAAGAAGATTGAGTGTTTAGAGGGGCCAAATGGGTTAGTGTATGATCAGAAAAGTATGATGCAAATAGCTGTCAATTTTTATAAAACGTTATTTGCAAAAGAAGGAGAGATTGGAGTTAGGATGGGTCAACTTTTTTGGGAGGAGCAGGATAAAGTTACATGTGAGGAGAATAGATTACTGGTAGCACCCTTTTCAGAGGAGGAAATCAAGAATGCTGTGTTCAGCTGTTATGCTGAAGGGGCCCCAGGACCAGATGGGCTCCCTTTTCTTTTTTATCATAAGTTCTGGGATGTTATTAAGAAAGATTTAGTAGATATGTTTGATGATTTCCACAAAGGTAGACTGGATCTGTTTAGACTTAATTGTGCTTTGGTTACTCTCATCCCAAAAGTGGGGGATGCAACAAATATGAAACAATTTAGACCAATTAGTCTGTTAAATTGCAGTTTTAAAATCTTTTCCAAGTTAATAACCCTTAGGCTGACTTCCGTTGTTCAAAGGATTGTAGCCCCCACTCAATCTGCTTTTATTAGAGGTAGGTACATTTTAGAAAGTGTGGTCACTGCTCATGAGTTAATTCATAGTGTCCATAAATCAGGAGAGCAGGGAGTAGTGTTAAAGTTGGACTATGAAAAAGCTTATGATCGAGTTAGCTGGTCTTTTCTATTTGATATTCTAGATGCAAGGAATTTTGATGCAAAGTGGATTAGCTGGGTCAAGCAGCTAGTGATAGGGGGTTCAATAGGTATCATGATGAATGGAGAGGACAGTGCTTACTTCAAGCCAGGGAAAGGACTCAGACAAGGGGATCCTTTATCTCCTTTCCTTTTCAATCTAGTAGGAGATGGCCTCTCAAAAATGTTAGCTAAAGCCTCTCATAGAGGTCTTATTAAGGGGCTGTTGGAAGATTTCAGACCTGGTGGTATTGTATGCCTGCAATATGCAGATGATACAGTTCTCTTCTCTAAAGCTGAGGATTCAGCCTTAGTGAATCTCAAAGGTGTACTGATGTGGTTTGAACAAATTTCTGGGATGAGGATCAATTTCCATAAAAGTGAGCTAGTCCCTTTAAATTTAGAACATAGTGAAGCCCATAGATTAGCTCATGTCTTTTCATGTCCACTAGGATCCTTTCCCATGAAGTACTTAGGGGTACCTATGCATTATGACAAGCTCTCCAGGGAAGATCTACAACCTCTAGTTGACAAAATGCTAAAGAAGGTGGCTGGCTGGAGAGGAAGACTCTTGTCCTTAGTCGCTAGAGTCCTGTTAATCAAGTCTTGCTTAGCAAGTATCCCAGTATATCTTCTTTCCTTTATAAAATTCCCTAAATGGGCCATTAAATTGTTAAACTCCCACATGGCCAACTTTCTTTGGAATGATTCAGTAGATAAACATAAGTATCATTTAGCCAACTGGGAAATGGTTACTATGTGTAAGGAGTTTGGTGGTTTGGGTATCCCCAATTTGAGAGATCTCAATATTAGTCTTTTGGCTTCTTGGATTAAAAGATACAATTCAGATAAAGACAAGCTTTGGAAAGAGCTTATCGATTTCAAATATAACACTAGGAATCCTAACATTTTTCAAACCAAAACAATAGAATCATCTAGTTTTTTTAAAGGTTTTATGTGGGCTGCTGCACAGGCAGCTAGGATGGGATACAAATGGAAAGTAGGAAATGGGAGAAAAAATTAGATTGTGGGAAGATAATTGGCTTGGGTCATCTAGTCTAGCTATACAGTTTTGGCCCATTTACGAGGATTGTAAATGAAAAAAGGCAAGTCTATAGCTGAACTGTGGGATGGTCATAACCTTAAATGTACTTTTAGGAGATGTGTGTCTGAGGGGTTATACCAGACCTGGCTTGAGATTGTAGAATTAGTGTCTACTATTCAGTTTACAGATGAAGAGGATGAAATGATATGGCAGTTCAACAGTAATGGTGTTTATTCTTCTCAGTCTTTATACAAGGTTATCAATTTTAGAGGCATTCAGCCTATTCATGTTTCTGCTGTTTGGAAGCTAAAAATCCCTCCTAGAGTACATTGTTTTCTTTGGTTGGTGATTAATAACAAAGTTCTTACTAGAGATAATCTGACCAAAAGGAAAAAAGTGGAGGATATTAGCTGCTTGTTCTTCAGGCTTTGATAGAATCGCTTCAAAGATATTTTCTTTGATTGTGCGGTAGCTAAGCAATGTTGGGTTGTTATGTCTGAGATTACTGGTGTTCAGTTAGGAGAAAACATGGTAAACTTAGGGAAATGTTGGCTAAGTAATAAGAAATTCTGTGTGGTAAATATGGTTTCATCAGCTGTTATATGGTCTGTTTGGAAACTTAGAAATGATATATGCTTTCAGAATGCTGGTTGGAAGGGCATGGAGATGCTGCTAAACAGAATTGCTGGGCTGCTCCAGAACTGGACATTTCTGTGCCCAAGCAGTTCCACTACACATCTGGAGGAGGTTGTAAACAAGATCAAAGCTGCAGCAAAAAAAACGCTGTGGCTGCCAGAAGCACCACCAAGCAACTCCTAAAGTTGTACAAGGAAGGAGACAGTGAAGCCTGGAAGAACACTCCGACTCTCAAAGAAGTGCCTGCAGAGGCAACCTGGTGGAATGCCCTGAATGCAACGATGGAGTTGGAGTAGAGTATCTGTTATATAGCTAGTGTCTTTGGTTTAAAATGTTCTGGTAGTTGAGAGTGGTATGAGAATGGTCCTGGCTGTGTATCTTTCAGGGGGTTCCTGTGGCGTCTTTCTTACTATGCTTGAACTGTATTGCACGATGGTCTTTTGATTAATTGAAAGGCCGGGGCTTTGGCCCTTGAACTCTAAAAAAAAATTTAGAAATTCCTTTGCACCAAGTTCGGGCTCAAATTAATTTCTCAGCTGCCACCTCTCCAGCCAACTCAACTCGACTCAGCCATCTAAAAGCTGATTTTGTTGCACTTAACACAAATGCTACACAACGCCAAAACTGTCGTTGCCTAACCTCCACAGTCAACAATCACTACCTCCATTTACACCAAATGCAGAACCAGCCAAGTGGAAATGTTCTCACCTGGTACCAAAGTCTGCTGGAAGGAAGCAGCTTTCACACTGTTACCTGTCAGACTCCAAACTCAGTCAACACACTCTGTGTGCTCACACCGGGGGGAAGGAAACATGGCAGGAAACAACTCCCCTCCCCAAAATGCAGACCAGCACACGGTTTTGTGGCCCCCTGCTCTGACAGAGCAACACATGCGTATAGACCAAAGGGCTCCAGCGTTCACACTAGATTTGGCGGATTTGGAAAAAAGAAAGATCGGACACTGCTGCAGTGCTTCATGTACTCCCTCTGTCCCACGGTCTCTGTCGCTTGGAAACCGGGAATGAGAGAGGAGCGTGGATTTCAAACGACACTGTCGTTGGGACGGAGGGAGTAACAGCCAAGTGAGATTGCTCCCATCTATCCCAGTCAATGTTTGCGGCCAACCTACTCATGACCAACTACAACAGGCGCTGGCGCCAGCCTTCAAGGCGCCACAGGCGCCATGACGTTCCTCGCGTGGAACTGCCGAGGCTGTGGAGGGCGCCTAGGCAGTTCTAAAATGCTCCACCTCTCCAGGCTCATCAACTCAACTAATGCTCAAGTAATATTTATTTCAGAAACTAGAAACTCCTCTATCTCTGCTAATACTCTAAAAAATCACTTCAAAGTAGGTCATGTTCATACTATTCCAGCTCAAGGTTAGTCTGGCGGTCTTTGGCTCCTCGTCAAGCAAGAAGTGGATTTAGATGTAGTTAGTTCGAATCACCACTTCTTCATCGCTTTGTGTGTCCATCAGCGTTCCCAGAAGAAGTTTGGTCTAGTGTGTCTGTATGGAGATCCCCATCACCAAAAAACTGCTAGTATCTGGGCTCAAGTTCGATCTTTTGTTGTATCATATCCGAATTTACCTATCCTCTGTATGGGTGACCTGAATAACATTATGAATGTGAATGAAAAGCTAGGCCCTAAGCCCGCTAATCTTAGAGCCATTACTCTTTTCTGTGATCTTATTAAAGAATGTGGCTTTATCGACTTAGGTTACAATGGGCCAGCTTACACCTGGACCAATAAAAGATTTGCAACTAATCCCACCTATGAACGCTTAGATAGATTCTTAGGTAACACAGAATGGTGTGCTTCCTTCCCTAACACAGTGGTCTATCACTTGCCTATGATGAAGAGTGACCATGCCCCTATTCTTGCTGTGACTGATTCTAATCGCTCAAAACCTAAGAGGCATTTCAAATTTAAAAATTGGTGGCTTCTGGAAAGTGACTTTTATCCCATGGCTCAAAGAAGCTGGTCCAAATCTCGCAACGGACCTTTCCATAGAAAACTTTCCTATCTTGCTTCAGACCTCAAAAATTGGCAAAAAGCCAAACCAAAAATTTCCGACCAGCTTGAATCTATTGAACTCCAGATTCTTCAGCAGCAAGCCAGACCTCCCAATCAACAGAACCTATCGCTTCAAAATGACCTCATCCACCAACACCACTCTATCCTAGCTAAGCAAGAAGAATACCACAGGCAGAGATATAAGAAAAACTGGTCTATCGCAGGTGACAGGAATACCTCCTTTCATCAGGCAATTATAAAGTGTGCTAGAAGAAACATCATCTCTTACCTTCAGAATCCAGGTGGCTCCATTTCCACCACCCAATCCCAACTTGCCACCACCCTAACTAACTACTTCACAGATATCTTCTCTTCAAATCACGAAAACTTCACTCCTATCTCTGAGGACTATCTTGCTAATACTCATAATCATTATCAGGCTAATGATAGTTATAATAATTCTATCCCCGACAGCACAAGAGATTCATAATATTATCAAGAACATGCGTAGTAATGCTTGCTCCCGGACCGATGGCCTCAATGCTGCCTTCTACAAAGCTTGTTGGAATTGGATTGCTGATGATGTTTATGATTTTGTCTCTGATTTTTACCGACAGGGACACATGGAACCCTCCATTAACGAAACCCACATCGCCCTTATCCCTAAGAAATCTGCTCCTTCAATGCCCAAAGATTTTAGACCTATCAGTCTCTGTAACGTTAGTTATAAGATTATTGCTAAATCTTTAGCTGATAGAATAAAAAATCATCTTCCTCACATCATTCACCCTTCTCAAACTGCCTTTGTTCAAGGCAGGCATATTGCTGCCAACATCATAATAGCTCAGAAATCATTCACTCTTTCAACTTAAAATCACGGAAGCAAAAGGCTTTCCTTCTTAAATTAGATTTAGCCAAAGCCTTTGATAGAATTGAATGGCCCTTTATTGTCAAAGCAATGAAAAATCACGGCTTCCGTGATCACTTCATCAATTTGGTCCACACCGCATTTCTACAACCACGCTAGCCGTTATCATCAATGGGGAATCCTCATCCAATTTCCACCCTCAAAGAGGCGTTAGACAAGGCTGCCCCCCTCTCCCTTATCTTTTTGTTCTAGCTATGAATGAACTATCTATCAATCTTCAAAGCTCTATGAATCAAAACAATATTAAAGGTATTACTCTTGGTCCCAATTGTCCAAGCATTCATTCTTTACTTTTTGCAGACGATCTCATCATTTGCGGTCAAGCCAACTTAAATGAAACTACCAATATCAATAACATCCTCCAAGCTTTTTGCAAAGCCTCTGGTCAGACTCCAAATCTATCTAAATCACAAATCCTCTTTAGCAAAAATGTTGATCACCAAGACAGACAACTTGTTAAAAATATCTTCCCAGTCTCAAACCTTGAAGCCAACTCCATGTATCTAGGCCACCCCCTTATCTTTAACCACAGTGATAGAGCTCAAGCTTACAATTTCATCTTGACGAAATTCAGAAGAAAATTAACAACTATCAAAGCCAACAAAATTAACCATGCAGGCAGGATCACATACATCAACTCAGTCCTAGCCTCCATCCCTATTTATTATATGTCAACGGTTCTTTTCTCCAAAACCTTTCTTAACAAAATCACGACAATCATAAGAAACTTGTGGTGGGCGGGCGTTCAAGAAGAAAGCACTTCCTCCCCTTTCCACTTCCGATCTTGGAAAGATATCTGCAAATCGAAGGAAAACGGAGGGCTTGGTATTAGATATATCAGTGATGTTAATCACAGTCTTATTCTTCATGCAGCCTGGAACATTGCAACCTCCAAAAATCCCTTTCTATCCTCCATCATCAAAGCTAAATACTACCCCAACTCTTCTTTTTGGACAGCTCACAACACCTCCTGCAAATCCATTTTTTGGTCCTCAGTCATGCAGGTCAAAAATATTTTAGTCAAAAACTGCATGGTGCAAATCCACCAAGGCAACTCTAGTGTGTGGTCTTCACCTTGGTTTCAGAACTGGGAAAACATCCACGACCACATCAACCTCCCGATAACTGCAAACAGCCTACCTCAAACGATCTCAGACCTCTGGCATCCTGAAAGCAATTGTTGGAATGCTGATTACATTGCCAGCATTTTTGATAATGAAACAGCAAGATCTATCATGCAAACGCCAGTCATTCCTTCACAAACTCCGGATATCATTCGGTGGAAGCCTTCCAAGAAAGGTACATGCACCACAAAAGATGCTTTCAAATTTATTAATGCACATTTGCAGGTTCCCCCACCTCAGCAAGGAGCTCGTGGCATAACACATCAGGGAAGATATATTCTTATGAAATGTTGGAAACACAAAACTCTTCCTCCTTGTATAAAAGCCTTTGCATGGCGGCTGATCAGGAAAGCCTTGGCAATAGGAGAAAGAGCGGGAAGTAAAACTCCCAAATTAGCAGATATTGTGTTATCTGCAATGCCTTGGAAAATGATTCACATTTGTTTTTTCACTGCACTTTTGCAAGGGCGGTCTGGTTTTCAGCGAGCCCCCCCACTACTCACAACTTCACTGCCACAGGAACAAGACGGAGTACAGGAAGCTTTGGCAACCATCATCGATCAAAATACATCAGATGATGATATTCAAAGAATCTTCACCACTCTGTGGTATATTTGGAAAGCGAGAAATGATACTCGCTTTCAGAACAAAAGGTGGTCTGTTTTGCAGGTTCACGCACGCACCTCTGCAGACATCAAATGCATTAACTTTGTAGGTACCCCCCAACATAGAAAGGAGACGCCTCATGCAGACCTGGAGGAATTGCAAAGCCTCCAAATGCTAAAGAGAGGCATTCCAACTGAGCCACAAACACAGCAAATTGTTTCAAATGCAGATTTGAATCTCTCTGGACCCCCACTCTACAGAATGCAGCAACCAGAGGACCTTGCAGGAATAATATGTTACACCGATGCTTCCACTCTCCCTGATACACTTATGCAGGTACCAAGAAAGGCTGGTTTAGGAGTATTTTTCAGAAATACTCATTCTGCTGATGGGTCATCAATACATATCAAGGCGATCATTCATGATGCCAGGACTGTTCTTATGTCTGAAGCAGCTGCTCTGGCACTTGCTTCAATCACTGCCTCCTTTCTTAATTTACAAGATATTACCTTCCTATCAGATAATCAGCAACTAGTTACCTTTCTCAATGGTTCCAACCATTCAGACCCTCCAGAATGGGAGATCAAGGTCTACACACAGAGATTCATAAATGAAGCAACAAGACTCAATGCCAAGACTCTAAAGATTGACAGAAGTTTGAATGTAACTGCACACTCTCTAGCTCTTGAGGCCTTACATTCCACAATGGGGTCCCAATGTAATTTTTCTTGTAACAATTCTGCTCATAGAAACAGCTGTCCTACTCTGGCAGCCCTCCAAGATGTACCCGGTGAGTTATTCACCATCCTAGCAGTCACTTGCTGCTAGTAGTAATAAAGTCTGTCCTTTATCAAAAAAAAAAAAAACTTTGCTAGCATAGAAGCAGATGCTACCCAGGCCACTAGCATTGTTATCGGCACCGAATGACTAAAGTCAAGCTTTTCATGAATAGATGACGATGTATATAAGGAGCTGATGGTGCTTCATCAGATTGTCAGTTATATATGAATGTGAAAAGTGAAACTGAAAAAGAGAGATGTGGCATCATGCTTCAGTTTGAGTGAAGTTAATCTTTGTATTGAGCTTCACTTGAACATAGGATGTCCTACTACAAAAAAGGATCGAAAAATTTATTAGGCCAGTCTCAATGGACAGTGTCATTGCACAGTTTCCAAAATTAAATCGTCATCAAAATTGAGATGAAACTGTCCATGAAACAATCTATACAATGCAGGCGTTTCACTTTGAAGTTTCCTAGGCTAAGCAAAGCATTTAATTGCTGCATGTTGTTGGGATCATATGCACCCTATGAACCGTGTAGCTATTTCTGTTTGTTACAACAGCAAAATAGCAGCAAACATTCATCGCCTAGAGCAGAGATTCAATCGGTTGAAAAAACATCAGGTGGCCAACTTTTCAATGAACCAGTTGCACACACAAAGATCAGGCGACTAGCACTAAGGGCCATGAGGTGCATACGAGCATCAGGCCTCAAGTGCACACAAGCATGAACATATAGTAAGGATTGATATGATAAATATAGCACTGATCAAGATAGATTACTAGAACTGCATTCAAATAGTGCAAACTGACATGATAAATATAGCACTGTACAGTTCAGATCACTGGAACAGATAAATAATAACTAAGATAAATTACCACTAGAACTGGAACTAAGATAGAAAACTAGATAAAACAAGTTCAGATAGCCTCTCTCAATTCACTTAGACATCCAGGGCAGCAGCAGCAATCATCACTGAAATAGATGTTATATGAGCTACAAACTAAGCTTCGACCAACCATCACTTCCACAAGACAGCACCCCATTGTCCCCGTAGGATTCCTATAGTTGCTTTCACCTTGCACAAATAAAAAATAGTTCAGTATTAGCTCTCAGATATAAATTCAGAAAACCACCCGGTGGATAGACCACGACATTTTTCACACAATTAAGAAAAAAAAAACTTATTCCAAATGTAGAGATACATGAGCTGTAGAAATACATCTGCTAACAATTATTGCAGCTAAATTGCAGAAATCAACTACTTGCAGTTCAAGAAGAAATCAAAATTCAGAGAGGATGCTTTCAGAGTAAAATCAGTTCAGCTACCAGTAAAATCAACTACTTACATTCAGTTCAAGCACTCGCAGGTATTGTGAGGAAAAGAGAATGTTCAGAGTATCACAGGAGAAATCATTTGAACTACTTGTAGCCATAGAAATCAACTAGTTGCACAGATCCAAATCAAGTGCTTACCATGAACTTGCGGCTGGTTGGTTTGCAGGTTCAGAGGGAAAAATTGGGGGTACGGCCCCCATCCTACTCGTGCTGGCTGCGGTGTCAAAGACGTAGTCAGTAGGGGATGAAGATGGCACAATAGGCGAAGAACTCGACACAGCAAGGGAGGAAATCAGAGCAGCCGGCGTCGGAACTGATGGCGGCGCCGGCACCGGTGACGAAGATGGACGCCGCGACGGCGCAGGCGACGACGGCTTCTTCAATCCCAGCTGGCTACCACATCGTCCTTTCTCCTCACTGCCGGACATGCGCTGCCCAGAGCTCGACGCTGGTTCCATCAGCGCAGCGCTGCTCGGCTAAATCTGAAATGCTCGTCGCTGTGCGTGGGTTCTGTGCGGGGGCGAAGCAATGGATGAGGAAGAGAGGGGCGAGAAGGATTGGAGGGAAGCGGGAGGGGGCAGGAAGGATTGGGGATGAGGCGGGAAGGATGCGGGGCAGCAATGGCGCCCAACCAACCTGGCCGCACGGGATGACAATGAAACACACTACCTCCCCCTCAATGCGAGTTTCGTGGAGTTACCGAGGACTCGGTAACTGCGCTCCCTCGTGTCGTGGCCATGAAACTATCTCCTTCTCTCTCCTGCTAGTTTCATGCAAAGATTCTCTTTTTTTACTGATGTGTCACCTAATTAATGTGCATGACACCTCCATGAAATCTCCATTGAGACTGGCCTTAGATGCTTGCCACTCCAAAAAAATCCCGTAGCTTTGCTTCCTTTCTGGCCTCAGCTATATTTCAGCTTCTGTTGTTTCAAAAAATATATATATATATTTCAGCTTCTGAACCGGAATTTCTGGGACCTCGTTCCTAGAATGTCCCCAGCTTGTCGGCCTCTACCTCTTGTTTTGCCACTCGGGCGCTTTGCCGCTTAGGGCGTCCTCAATGGATCGATTTGGGCTGGCGATTTGACTGCTGACTAGGCTTGGGAATTGACGTGGAGGTGAGAGAACGACCAGAAATCATCTCGCTAGCTATTCCTTCGGCGCTAGCGCTTAACGTGTGAACGGAGAAGTTTGGTGGGCCTTTGCTATTCTTTTACTCTTGCAACCAATGAACATGGAGGATGGATAAAAGTAAATAGCATTAAATAATAGGCTGTACCATGTCTCTTCCACGTCACTATTGAAATCGACAAAGAACCACTGCGGACGCCCCATCCATCCTCCATGTTCATTGGTTGCAAGAGTAAAAGAATAGCAAAGGCCCACCAAACTTCTCCGTTCACACGTTAACCGCCAGCGCCGAAGGAATAGCTAGCGAGATGATTTCTGGTCGTTCTCTCACCTCCACGTCGATTCCCAAGCCTAGTCAGCAGTTAAATCGCCAGTCCAAATCCATCCATTGAGGACGCCCTTAGGCGCGCTTTGCCGTTTTTGCCACTTAGGGGCCTGTACCTCTTGTGTCTCGTGTACTTGTGATTGTATTATTTATGTGGCGGCAGGATATATATTGTGTAGGTGGTGATGCAAGCAAAAGGCGTGAAATCACTTAGTACTACTCAACACGTGTGGTGAACTCCATCTAGTATTTGAACATTTCAATTCTTAATTTACTTAGTTGACTAATCTTTGGGATTTGGAAATTTGGACCTCATCGAAATTTTTGGACAAGGCCACAAATTTTGCTTGGGACCAAAAATTATGATACCTGTGATTTAATCTGTTGCAAAAGTTTGTGAATTCCATATTACGCCTATTCATCCCATCTAGGAATTTCAATCTTTCACTAACAAATAAAGCCTTGCAGAAATACATTTAAATATGCAAATAGGCACTTTTTAGTGTTTAATATAATAGTCAGAAAGAATTTTGAACAATCAGTTAATGCTAGCTCAAAACCAAATAAATTTTGATTAACCGAATATCGCGAAAGTCTTAACCAAATAGATAAAAAATGTTTAACCATTTTTTTAATTAAATCAGTTTAGTTCGGTAAACCGCTTTCAGTGAATTTTTACCACCTAAAATTGGATATCAATTAGTCCCTTATAAAACTTTATCTTAAGTTTGATTTGCTCCAAAGACTTTAAAATTGTCCATATATAGGTTCAAAAACTTCCTCTTTTGTTCAAGTTATCACTAAGCAAGTTGGAGTATCCGTAAAGGATAAGTCACACGACAATTGTAATAACCAAATGTAACTTTACTATGAGTTTAGGAAGCTAGGTTGCTAAGGGCAGGTACATTAGTGGTGTTCTATAGGTGGTCTCATGTAGCGCCACATGATTTAATATGTACTTTCTATCTTTGAATAAGTCAATTTGTAGAAGTGTCAAAAGTTTTTTTTATGTTTGACTAGATTTATAGGAAGAGGTACAAATATTTATGATATCAAATAAGTAAAATGTAGTTTATGATGTATCTAATGATACTAATTTGGTGTCATAAATTTTGATGCATTTTTTTTATACATTTGGTCAAACTTGAAAAAGATCGACAGACAATTCTACTAACTGATTTCATCTGGGGTAGATGGTGTACAATGGTGTCTTCTATCACATTTCTTAATTCATATACAGAATAAAAGTAAAGGTGTGATTTGTATGACAACAACTCATACAATAGCACAATAATTGTCTAATAGTCTAAGTTTTAGCTCATGAGACGGTTGTTTTGTGAAATAACTTCTTTCTTTCTCCTCTGCCTTTCCTTCATGTTATAAATAATCCGAGGTGGCACTGCATGAGATAGTGTATAAAACTGCTCTCCATCGTCACAAGCCCTGATTTAGGAAGCTAGGCTGCTCGGTTAGGTCCTTATTTGTGTAAGTGTAGGGCTCTTTAATTTTTTCTAAGGTGTTGTTTGGTTGTGCAGCAAGAACAGTAATATTAGTGAGAACAGTTACACCTGCTATGTTCTATGATGTAATTGTTAGCACCTGTTATTTGGTTGTGAACTGCAGAGTTCAGACGAGTCGTAAGCAGAGTGGAATTAACATTCAGTGCAATAATGACTTTGCACTAATCCAAATCGAATGTAGCCATTATCTATTACTGTATAGTCCAATTAAACTTAAAGTAAGGCTAAAATATAGCCTTACAAACTGATTATATATAGACTTAAAATACTAAACCAAACAACACTTATAATAATAATAAAATGGTATATTTTTCTTAACAAAATAATACCTAGCTCTCCTACGTGTCACTGTGACAGCTAGGAGTGACAGCACACCCAACTAAAGAATCTCCGGGCCGAGCATCAACCCGTAGAGGCCCAAGAAAGCCCGTGGTCACCGAAACTCCTTTTCCCATTCACGCACGTGCGAGGCGACGGCTAGCGTTCCACGACGAGTGACGTGGATGTGGGGTCCCGAACAGCCTGGCCCAGCTGCCCGCCTCCGTGGGCTGCGTCCCACGTCCCGCGAAGCACGAGGAGACACGATGTGATATTCCTCAGAACTAAAAAAAAAAAAAAGCAAGATCTGCCGCGGCTCCATTTTAACTGGTCGCCGCCTCCGCCGCTTGCCATCTCGCCCCTCTCCAATCCGTACCACCCGCCTTCGTCTACCCGCCGGCCGCCCGCCGCCCGCCGCCGCCATGGCACCCAGCCTCTACACCGACATCGGCAAGAAGACCAGAGGTCCAGCGCGCCATCTCTGCCCTCCTCTTACCTCTGATTGAGTACTGTTCATGTTCTCCGGCGCCCGGCAACCGACTGATCCTGACGCGTGTTGTCTCGTTTCCCTTTGCGCGCAGATCTGCTGTACAAGGACTACAACACGCACCAGAAGTTCTCCCTCACCACCTGCTCCCCCCATGGCGTCGTGAGTGCTCCCTCCCTCCTAATCAATCACCATCTCCATCTCCTCACCTTAGCGCGCCACCACAGAGGATACGGCAATTTCGTCGCGTAGTCCTTAGTGGAGTGAATTTATTGGTAGTCCGATTCATGTGTGTCTTGCCAAATAGATGGAAACTCCACGCCCATTTCCAATTGGCCAATGGATTCGGTCGTTCTTGTTGGTTCGCTGCAGAGAGCCGTCCCCTCTAGCGATCACTGTTTTAGTATTGCCCACAATGCGTGCCGGATCTCATGCTTGAGTCCTGTATTTTCTAGATTAGATTATGCATGTTCAGGATGTCCTCTTTCTTAAAAATATGGTTTTGGTCTCCCATCCTTTTCCTGTCATTGCATCCTGCATTTTTCCCGTGGTAACACAACAAAGCTTCAGTTAATGCGCGTGAGTTGATGACTGAATGACCGAATGCAGTCTTGGTTGACTGTATCTCGAGTTCTACATGTGATTTGTCCTCTGTGGCAATGATCTTCATTTTTCATACAG
This sequence comes from Chrysopogon serrulatus, assembly GCA_015844335.1. Lineage (NCBI taxonomy): Eukaryota > Viridiplantae > Streptophyta > Magnoliopsida > Poales > Poaceae > Chrysopogon > Chrysopogon serrulatus. The sequence goes on along the minus strand of JADLZL010005233.1, from coordinate 177,866 downwards.
GCAATCACAGCCGCAGGAACAAGGAAAAATGAGTCCATCTTTGGCGAGCTTCACACCCAGATTAAGAACAAGAAATTGACGGTTGATGTCAAAGCGAATTCAGAATCAGATGTAAGCAAACTTGACAGTGTTCCACTTCTCTCTCTATCAAATTAACCAAGTTTATGAGAATATAATTTCTGCTTTTGTTTCGCATTGTTCTATTTTGGTGCACATTTAACTGTTTTTCATCATCATATTCTCGACTTGTGAGGATACCTTTTGTGTTGAGACTTATGAATTTCTTTTGATTTCGTATCTTCCAGCTTTTGACAACAATCACTGTTGATGAGTTTGGTACTCCAGGGCTCAAATCAATTCTCAGTTTGGTTGTTCCGGACCAGAGGTCAGGGAAGGTATTTTTTTTTTAACTCTATGGCTTTAATAAACTGTGATTTGCTCAACTGTTTCGAACAACATGCTAACCAGTAAGGAAAACACTTGTCTTCCTTTTCTCTGTCTTATCAGCTTGAACTCCAGTACCTACATGAATATGCTGGTGTGAATGCAAGCATAGGGCTTAATCCCAACCCTATGTTTAATTTTTCTGGTGTCTTTGGAAGCAAAGCACTCTCAGTTGGCGTCGATGTTTCATTTGATACGGCGACTAGCAATTTCACCAAGTACAATGCTGCCCTGAGCCTCACCAATCCTGATCTTATCGCTTCCCTTCATTTGTAAGTATCAGTGTCCTTACTAAACATAGGTCTTGCAACCACTCATATTTTACTATGGTAAATAACCATGAAAATCTTAATCAGGAACAACCATGGTGATACCCTGGTTGCGTCCTACTACCACTTGGTAAAGCATCATTCAGGCACTGCTGTTGGAGCTGAGCTGTCTCACAGCATCTCAAGAAATGAGAGCACACTAATATTTGGGTCTCAGCACTCACTGGATCCGCACACGACTGTCAAGGCACGTTTCAACAACTATGGCATGGCCAGTGCCCTTGTCCAGCATGAATGGCGTCCCAAGTCATTCGTCACCATCTCTGGTGAGGTCGACACCAAGGCAATTGAGAAGAGTACAAAAGTTGGCCTGTCCTTGGTGCTCAAGCACTGAAATACTGAGTGTTTTGGGCTCTAGGATTTTATTTTCGGTTCAGATGGATTGGAATAAACATGGCCTGGAATCATCTTTGCGGCACCATTTTGATCTTGAATTATATATATTTTTTTTTCTCTCTATGATCTATTTAGTAGGCAAATGTTAGGATTGACTTTATGCTTTAATTCTCAGTGCCCTGTTAATAATTTCTGGTGATTGAGACCTATTGTTAAGCTTGTCAAATATGATGGTGATTACTTTGTGTTCACTTCTATGTTCATTCTTTCGTCACTCATGCATTTGGATCTCTGGATAATATAGTGGGATTGTTTACTATGGTATACATATGTAATTATTATATACTTTCTAGATTTTATTGGGGGTAATGATAAGGAAAAGCAACGTTGAGTCCTTGAGTCCTTTGGTTTCGGAACTATATATTTATAGTCTCTGTCTTTTTTCTTCCAACACTACCTTGCAATACTTCCAAGCTTGCCGCGTGGTTTTGAGCTTGGATGAGGCAGACCTTATATTTTAACTGCCATCAGCACTTTCTGTTGATAGTTGCGCAATTCTATTTTCACGAGCGTTCACCTGTTTTCATTCCAGCGTTCCCTTCACGTGACGTCTCTTTCTCCATTTTTCTTATGTCTTCCATTTTCTCTCGCACCATGGAGTCTCACGCTCCAGTCTCAGCAACCAGCGCTCGGAGGATGGCAGATCTCAGCCTCTGTCCGGCCACCAACTCCTGGATGTGGTGAATCTTGGTAGCTCCTGGAGGTGGTGAATCTCGGTAGGCTGCCGCACCCCCAGCGCCTAGAGGCTGTAGATCTGGCCGCCTGTTGCGCCACCAGTGCTCAAAGGCGGCAGATCTGGATCTCTCGTTTGATGATTGGCCCTCGGAGACGGCGGATGACGGCGGCCCAGATGGAGGATCTTGGTCTCCCTTCCGAAGACTGTGGTCTGGTGATGGCAGATCTCAGTTGCTTGTCCAACCACCGATGCTTTGGGGGAGGTGAATCTCGATCTCCTATACGTAAGTCGTCCTTACGAGTCTCCTAATGTCCATGTGTTTGCTTCCAGCCCACTCGCATGGCTCCTCATTACGTCCCCAATTCTGGCACCTCGTACCTAGCTTAAGCTATTATTTTTTGTTGTTTGGAAACAAAGAAATTCATGGTCTCCACGGTGAGACTACTTGGTTTCCTCATCAAAGCTACCAGGAGGTCTGCGTAGAAAAATCTCAATAATAAGTCTGTGACACTTGAAGGTCTCAGTAACATGGGTGCTTCGCTCAATAACGTGTTACTGCATTGTCAGTTAAATATTGCTTTTAGTTATGTTGGTATATTTGTTTGATTTTTCCATCAGTGAACGATTTAGCCCTCTGCGGCTTTGCGTGCCAATGCGATCTAGCAAAACAATTTTAACTATACATACACATATGTTCGACATCATGTAATTTGTGCCATCTTTAATAGGAACATGTGGCTTGCCCCATAAACAAAAAAGAGTTTTATTCATAGCAAGAAGCCCAAAATAAACATAACGATTTCTTATGTTGTAGGCACTAGATATGTTGGCTTATGACTAACTGTTTCTGCATCTTTCAAACTTATGTACAATATTTTATATCCTCCAAATAACTATTCAACATTATATGCATGAATTATTGTCTTATGATGGTGATTGGAAAATTTCCTTTCAACTATTTTAGCTACTATCAGCATTTTGGTGAACACTCGCTGCATTTCCATGTTGAGCCTCTAGAAATAGTTTCTTCACAGAAGTTAGAGTGCTATGAGTATAAATTTGTTAGTAATCTATAATTCCATTGATTTGTATTTTATTTGGATTTTGTGGAACACATATTCTTGGATGAATCACACAAAGAATAGGTGCAGTCAGTTTTTCTTTTTTCCACTTGCCTCGGATCTTTTTTTGAAAAATCTAATTTGTATCTTTGTTAGTTGATATGTTGAGATTTTTATCAACATTAGTGTCTGCATTATATCTAAGAATATGTCATTTGTTTATAGTTGTTGTATTATTGTTTGTAGTTAACATATATGCTTTCAACTTTGGTAGGCTAGAGTCTCCGGCTGTCCCCCTGTCTGTCTAGTCTTTTGCTAGTAAAATACAATATTTTATTTTATTTTATTTTATTAAATTTAGTATTAGTATATGCATGAATTTTTTTTGGTGTTTATAGTAAAATGCCTTAAATCCATACATAGTGCATAGTAATATAGTGTTAGCTTGCAGTTGCATCAAAGCAAGTATAGTAGGTTGAGAAGTCATGTGCTTAACTCCAATTGCATAGTGAAGAAGGTTGTGTTGAATAAGTTATGCTTCTAAGTTTCATTTAGAATATGTTCCTTATGAATGTAAGTAGTGTCTTATACTTATGTTAGTGCATAGTATATGGTAAGAAATATAGTTTATCATAGGTTAAGTATAGTAGGTTGAGAAGTTTTATATTTAACTTCTGTTGTATAGTCAAAAAGGTTATGTTGAATAAGTTATGCTTATAAGTTTAATTGCTAAGTCAGCGATATAACTTAGAATATATAACATATAAATGTAATAGTGTCATGCACTTATGTTAGTTGCACTGTGCATATATATGATAAGAAATATAAGTTATCATAGATTAAGTGTAGTAGGTTGAAAAGTTATGTACTTAACTTCTTTTACATAGTTAAAAAGTTGTGTTGAATAAGTTATGCTTATAAGTTTTATTGCTAAATCAGCAACATAACTTAAAATGTACTGTAATCTATGAATTTAAGTAGTGTCATGTACTTATGTTACTTGCACGGATAATTAATCATAGGTTAAGTATAGTGGGTTGAGAAATTACGTGCTTAACGTCTTTTGCATAGTTAAAAGGTTGTGTTGAATAAGTTATGCTTATAAGTTTCATTGCTAAATCAGAAACATAACTTAGGATATGTAACTTATAAATATAAGTTATATTCATAATTTTAAAACTGATGTTGTATTGTCTTTTTCTCTCTCAGCCCTATATTGAGTAGACCACCGAACATTTGGTCTCTCGATGCAAGTTTATGGTTCAATTTTCTTTTCATGTAATGAACATTATAGGATTTGCAGTAATAGAGAAACAGTTTCATAACCATTATTTAGATCCTTTAGCTTCAGCTGAGTAGTCTAAATATATTTTTTGCAAACTCTAATTTGGCGAGTTCCTTTTTCATTCTTATTTGTCATGTGCATCATTTTCTAATATTTCTTATGCACTCAATATATATATATATATATATATATATATATATATATATATATATATATATATATATATATATATATATATATATATATATGCACTGTTATAGGTCATTATTTTTTTCTCAAACTGATACGCTTTTTTTGTCAAATTTTACTTTAAAACCCTGAACTTGTTTCAGCCAATATTTCTTTTCACTTCTCAGAAAAATATGTTGGATTCAGCCCAGATAACGCAGACCTTGTAAGTTTATATGAATTAAAGACATTTCATAAAACAAATTTTATCTGTATGTGTAAGTTTTTCAAATATATATTTCGTTTACTGTTTTACACATGAGCACAAATGTACCTTTTTGTGTCTATTCATTGCTTATCTAAATTTATAAATATTTTACCTTTGCATCAAGGTTTTTCAGCCTAGCTTATAAGAATAGGTATTGGTATGTTGTTGTTGCAAATATAAGAGACAAAAGATTTGAAGTTATCTGTGTATTTAAGGACATCAATATTATCAAAGAACATGTTTTTGTTATTATTAGAAACTTTTGTAAGTCTTTAAATGTTCATATTCAGTATAAAAAGAGTTCATATTTATGCTATGGGCATTGCTTTTGCTAGTGTGTCTAATAACTAGCTAGTATATTTCTCTGACCATTTCTAATTTTTAAAAATTTATATCACCTATTTATCCTTTGCAAAATTAACATTAAAAATCTTTTTTATTTGTTTTTAGAAATGATAATGGAGTATTTGTCTTCAATTACTTAAATTTTATGATGGTCAGACTCATCTTATTTCAAAGAGATATTTCTTTATGCTCAATATATTAAATATCTAAGTCCTATTTAACATATGTGATAGCTATACTATAACATATTCTTTATATCTTCATATTAGTGAATATATGAAGTTATTTAATATCATACAGGAGCGTGTAAAGCCAACTAGAGAATCATTAACATACTATTTGTATACCCTTGAGCATAATCAACTCTTGTTACTGGCTATTGGTTTAGTCAATAAAAATAGAACGAGAATAATCAATTCTTGTTATCAGCTATTGATTTAGTCAACAAAAATAGAACAACGAATAAACCGAAAAGAAGGAGAGAAGGCAAGGAGCTAAGTGACCAGGCCCTCTCCTTCCTACTTTTCCACATCCCCTTCCCTTTTTACAGGGGAGGTGGAAGTGGACATTTTTATTAATTCCCCCCTTGGTGGGGTTTGAATTTACAATACTGTCATTTAGGGTTATAAATAGGTTTTAAATGTTAATTATAATTCCTCAGGCTATGTAATTGGGCCATGGAAACCATAGTGGAGGGTGCCTAATATACAATGCTACCCTCAACACCAGCAATCCGTGACATAGCTTAGGAATATGTAAGTTTTTTTTTTTTTTGCATATTTTTGAGACGCATGGATTTTTGTTTAAACTAATCTTTATATTTTCACCTTTGAAACATGCCAGGTATACAGCTTTTAAATCTGCACAAACTAGCTTTAGCTACTAGTGGTACGCATGATATTCTTCTTATAGATAGACAGAGCCCCACCTACCGGCGACCTCGCCGAAGACCTTGGAACCTGTCTTCTTCCCCTGGCGGCGAGGAGCGGTGGCGGCACGAACAGCCGAGCAGGCGACCTGTGCCGCTAGACGGCCAAGCATTGAGGAAGAAACCAATTGATAGGTCTTTTTTCACTTTGTTCAGCCCAGCAGATAGAGGGGAGAGGCCCATTAAAAGCACTCGCACACAGTAGTCTTCCTTCCCCTTCTATAACTGGTGGATTTCGTTCTCTCGCGATTTGTAGTGACACGCCAACGCCCTAGGCGAGGAGAACCGCCGTCGCCCCGCACAAGTAGCGTTCGCCAGCACTAGCCACCGCGGGCGCCGTGCCATTGCTCGCCCCACGCTCGCCATGGCCTGCCGCCGACATCGCCCATCGACGCCACGACAGCCGCCGCTTCTCGGCCACCATCCGTGCCGGGCGCGCCTCTGTCCACGTTCCACGCACCACACTCCGACTACTGCGCTGGCCAGTGGCCGCCACAGGCCGTGCCCCGAACAGCAAGTAGGCAGAAGGCGAGCTACGGCCTGCAGCCTGGGGCTGCCAGGAGCTAGCGAGCTGGTGCTGCTCTTGCGCTGCAGTGCAGTGCACTCTGATGACAGAGCTCCAGCGGCAATTCGGCCCATGCCGAGGGCGAGGTCGGGCGAGATGTGTCCAGGATTGGCGTTGGCAAGAAGAGCAAAACAAATGGTATTGTTCATGAACTTCTTGATTTGTTAATTTAACAATTTCTCCATTCTTCGTAAAAGAGCATGCCAATTTGACAAGCGTTACTTGAATTTCTGTCATATATGTACTATTCACCCCAGCTAAGAAAAATTCCTGACTCCGTCGTTAGTTATATATATATAACTTACTTTAGTAATTTATTTCAATAACTTATAAGTTACTTCTGATTTTCTTTTTTCTCGAAAACGCAAAAGACTTGCGTTTCTTTTTCATTAAGAAGAAGAATGCAGAATGCAATGCAATACAACGGGACCGGGGTGGAAACAAGATTTGAAACACGCTCTGCCACCTCCTGGTCCGACGAACACGAAAGGGAAAGGAAAGAAGGCCACCTCCGGCCCAACAAACAACCAGCGGAGCGGAGCTCACGCGAAGACACTACCCCAAAGAACGGAGCTCGCCCGGCGGCGACTAAACACAAGGAGCACCGGGGCGGCAGACGAGATGGGAGTCCAAGGCGGCCTCATCGGAGCCTTCAAGAAGGGAATGACGTCCTCAGGCGCCAACTCCAGAGGTGCCCCGCCCGAACCTTCGTTCCTGAGCCCGCCATTCGCCGCAGACGGGCGGAGGGCCGACGACGCCTTCAAGAAGGAAATGACGGGAACGCCACCGTCGTCGCTCCCGGCGATCCCGAGGAGAAATGGTTTTCACCATCGCCGTCGTCTGAGCGGTCAGCCGCCCAAAGAGAAGCCGCGGTAGTCGTCGCTGGGTAGTTGGGGCAGCGCACCGCGGGGCAGCCCGGTCATCCACCCACCACCCGGTGGGGAGTACGGGCCCCGTAGAAGGAATTGGCGCTTGCCCCAGGCCTGCCCGGCCGCCCAGCCCTAATGCACGGGCGGGCTGGGGGGCGACGGCGAAACAGCCCGTCCGCGAACCAAAAAAGGAGTGGAGGAGAGCGCGCTGGGCCCGTCCCACCGACGCCGACCGCCCCGACGCACCGGAGTTTGGAGCGGTGGCCTCCCGCTGCTCAACCCCGACCGAGCCCACTCGAGGCCGGGGGTGCGGCGGGCGAAAGGTGCGTCGGGGCTGCCATTGTTAGTGGCCGCCTTGGCGCGGTCGTGGTCTTGACAGTCTGGGCCGTGGCGCCATGGGAGTCACCGGGTGGCCGGCCGCCACCCGGTCAAAGGGGCCCTGAGACTCAACCCCGCCACCCGCACAAATAAGGCGGATCGCGACACGCCGGTGAACCCCACCGCCAGCCCAACGAGGGAGACGGGCGGCTCGCGCGAGGGCCGCCCCGCCGCCAAGAACCGCCCCATCATACCGGAGTTGTGGTTGGGGGGGCATCCGCCGCAACGACCCTAGCCGAGGCCCCCGCCTCGAGGCCGGGGGTGCAGCGGGCGAGGGGCGCAATGAGGCAGGTGGCACCGAAGATCGGCTCAGGCACCCATCGCCCCCCCACCAAGTCGAGGGGCAGGGGGACCGCCGGTCCTGAACATCTCGCCCGGCCGGCGAGCATCGCCCGGAAGGACTGACCGAGGAGGCGAGGAGGAAGCGAAGGAAGAGGTTGGGGAGGCGGCATCCGGAACCCGCCCGGCCAGCGGCATCAACAACCCGGCCACCTCGACCCGCCCTAAGATGGGCGTCGGGGGCAAGGGGAAGTGGCCGAGGCGCGCCCGCACCAAAGCCAAAAGGACCCCGCCCCCCCCTCGACCGCCGGCCTCCGCCCGACGTCGTAGAAGAAGGAGGGGGTGCCGCCGCCGTCGCTGGTCGCCGGCCCTGCCCCTCGACCGCCGGCCACCGCCCCGCCATGGATGAGGGAATGGGAGGGCCGCCGGGAGAACTTTGAGCAGCGCCCACTTGCCCCGGCGCCGCCTCAGCAGCCGGAGAGCGCAGACCTGCCAGCGAACCCGCGGCGCCCGCCGCTGGTGGGGTGGGGCACCCACGGGGGGGGAACGGACCGCCGCGCCGCTGCCGAGGCCCGCCGGTGCCGTGAAGGAAAGGGAGGGTGGGGAGGAGCGGAAGGGGCCCGGGAAAGGCGCAGCTGCGGGCGCTTTTAACCCGCAGGGGCGGGCCGCCACCACCGCTTGCCGGAGGTGCGGCGGCGGCCGGGCGGCGCGGCGGGGAGCCCTCCGGCGGGGCGGGCGGCGTTGCCCTCGAGTCGCCCAAGACGGAGACGACGCGGACTTAAAGCCGGGCTATTTATGTTATAACTGATTTAGTTCGGTAAATTATTATACATAGTTATATAATATTTTCCTAACTAAATTAGTTTAAATAATTTTAATATTAAAATTTTGCAGGTTTTTAAAAATTTTCAAGTCACAAAGGAAACAAGATGAATCTCAGAGTTGCACAAGTTATGCAAAGCTATTTATGTAACTTGTTAGTCTAGTTTTGGATTATAGAATATATTTTGTTTGTAATTTAGGAGGTAAAACTTGCTTTTATTCTACTCCCCTTATCCTTTTTAAACCCTTTTTCCATGTCCCTGAAATACTAGTTTCTGAAATGAGAAAAAATAGAGATGAAACCTAAAGAGAATGTTACTGTTGCTGAGGAAAAAAATAATGTTATATAACTTTGCGCTCTAAATTATTTCTTTAAGTTAGGCTGTGTAACTCTACTATAATGAGTTAAGAGCGTCAATAAAGAGGACGCGCACCGCCTCCCACGCGCAAAAAGAAAAAATTTGCTGCGCTTGCCAAAACAAGGAAAGAGATGCGCATAGAATGCTAATTTGGGAAGGGGAGCTCTGCTGTCCGAACGTTCGCCTGATCTTATTCAAGTGAATGTTCGCTGAATAGTCACACCGGGATAATTGCTGGTGATTGAGGCTATTGTCAATCTTGTCAGATATGGTGGCGCACTAGCAACTACTTTGCGTTCCTTTGTGTATTGATTCCTTGATTTGATTAATTTGAGGCCTGATATACGTATACCTCCTCATTTTTTTATCAGCAGTGGCATACGGACACGATGCTGTCCCGTTTCCAAGCTTCGCTGAAGCATTTGTGCCATTGATTTTAGTGGTACAAGTAATAAATTCTAATAAATTTCAGACATGAGCACCGTATTGACAATGAATTTGCAAACCAGTAGCAGATAATATTTAAGGCCGCATGGTTTCTTGACAATCACTACTACACAAAAGATTTTGCAAGGCACTTCAAAAATGAGCTCGAGGCGGTTTTAGCAAAAAACCGCCTCGGTTAACCGTTCCAACCGAGGCAATGCCCCTGGCAAGAACAACCGCCTCGGTTAATACCTTAACCGAGGCGGTTTTCTTAAGACAACCGCCTCGATTAATAGACGATTAACTGAGGCGGTTTTTCTAAGAAAACCGCCTCGGTTAATAGATGGCGAGTATATATATCCGAGGCACCCAAACCCTAAATCACTCTCTTCCTCTCCTCTCAGCCGTCATTACCTTCCTCTCTTCTCTGTCTCCCTCTCCCCTCTCTCCCTCCGGGAGGCCGACCTCCACCCCCTTCCAAAGGCTCCCCGGCTCCCTCGCTTCTTTTCTCCCGGCGGGGCGCTGGCGCCCGCGGCACGCACGCCCGGGCGCATCGCACGCGGCTCTCTGGCGCAGCGCGCTAAGCCCCGGGCGGCGCGCACTCGGTCCCCGCGCCGGCACGGCCCCCCAAGGCGCTGGCGCTGCTGCCCGGGCGCGGCTGCCCCCACGCGGGCGCTGGCGCTGCCCGATGGCGCTGTCACGCGGGCCTCCCCGTAGCAGCGCGATCCTCCCCCGTGGCGCGCCAGGCCGGCACGGGCGCACGCCCTCCCCGGGCGCGGCTTGGGCGCTGCCCTCGGCTGCGCTGTTCCCCAAGATGCCCGCCATCCTCTCTCTTCTTCTCTCAGATCCATGGCGCCGTATTAGTCCCTCACTCTCCCTCCCTTGCATCAGCTCAACGGCGGCGGCCGCCGCGGTCGATCAGCTCAACGGCGGCGGCAGAGCGCACATGGTGGCGGATCCGAGCGGTGGCTCCCACGGCGTCGGCCACCAAAGGCAGCGGCGAGGGATCCGCCACCACCAGCAGCCGCGCTCCCGAAAACGGGCTTGGCGTTGGGCCTAGGATGGGCCTAGCGTCGGGCCTAGGGCTTTTTTTTGTTTTTTCACATATATTAACCGAGGCGGTTTTTTTGTAAGAAAACCGCCTCGGTTAATGAATTAACCGAGGCGGTTTTCCAACCGCCTCGGTTAAGGCCACGATTAACCGTGACCTTATGTTCGAGGCGGTTAGAAAAACCGCCTCGGTTAACCAAAAAAACCGCCTCGGTTAAGTTTTTCTGTAGTAGTGAATAGTTCTTACCAGATTTGCAAGCGGGTGTCGTGGCAGATGAATTAGGATAATTCTTTTTTTTTTCTTTGCTATTGTTTGCAAAGCCAAACCGGTGCGTGCGTCCTGTCACTGTCAGTTGACATGGACAGTTTTGACACCGCCCAATCCGTAAGGACAAAACGTGAGCTCAGCTGTTCAACCAGGGTTTCACTCGGATATCGAATTGGGGGCTTGCAGCAGCAAAGCCCGCCCAAAGAGACACACATGGCACCGCGGTTCCGTGTCGTGTCGGCTCGACGAACGGAAAACGTTGTAGTGAAGCAGGTAGCCGGGGTTTCTGCCTGCCGTGCCGCGCGCCGAAAGGCAACGGAACGGATCGAGCGCGTACATGGCCATCCTTGCATTGGTGGCTCCGCCAGAGCTCAGCCGAGATCCCTATCCGATCCTTCACATCACCCCAAAACATTCGGTGCCCTCCTCCTCTCCGTGTCCGTGGTCGCAAAGAAATCGGCAACAATTTTCTTGCCCTCAGGAAAAAGCTTAGAATGAGTGAGCGGCTAAATTAACAAGGATCGCTGCGTCCCCTAGTATATACGAGGCACCTGTGTGGCTGCCTGTGTTCATCATCTCCTCCTCCTCCTCACGGCCACGCACTGACCAAGCTACCAAAGGCGCCAGGGTCATCAGCACGCGCGGCGCCGTCAGTCTCGTCGAGGCCACCACCGGCAACAATGGCGAGCACGCAAGCCCCGGCGGCCGCCGATAACGTGGACCCCGTCTACGAGTGGCTCGACGACGGCGCTAGCTACCTCCTCCGCCTCGACCTCCCAGGGTTCAAGAAGGAGGACTTTCGGGTGCACGTGGACGGCGAGGGCAAGCTCACCGTCACCGGCCACCGCAAGCCCACGCCCGGCTGCGACGGCAGGCCGCTGCGGCTCCACAAGGCCTTCCAGCTGCCCAACACGGCCAACCTCGACACCATCACCGGCCGCTACGACGGCAAGGTGCTCACGCTCACCGTGCCCAAGCTGCCCGCCGGTGCTGCCGCCACCCCCGCACCGCCGGTGACGGCGGCCAGGGAGGAGGCGCGAGTCGCCGGCGATAAGCCAGCTGATCAGGAGGACAAGCAGGCTGCTAAGGTCGGCCGTGGCCGTGGGGCGGCGGAGACGGAGGAGCGGAGGACCACCGAGCCGGAGGAGAGGACGTGCTGCTTGACGGCCAGGACCAAAGAGGAAGACGAGAAGAAGGCCAAGCCCATGGCGCCGCCGCCGCCGCGCCGCCGCAGCCGAGCGAGAAGGCGAGGGCAGACCATGAACGACAAGATCACCAGGCCGATGACAAGGCGAGGGCCGACGAGTACAGGGAGAAGGTCAAACGCGAGGCCGCGCGCAGGATCGAGGCGGCGCGGGCGAGGGTGGCGGAGGCCAAGGCCAAGGCGGAGCGGGAGAGGAAGTGCGAGCACTGGAAGGAGCGCGCCATGGAGGAGGGATGAAGCTGGCGGAGACGGTCAATAAGAACAAGGAGGTGATCGCCACGGCCGTCGCCGCCTTCGCGCTTGGCGTCTTCGTCTCCAATAAGCTCTTCTCCAGGAATTAATCAACGACAACCCGTACATCATCATGGATCAGACATGATCAGAACAAAAGCAGGATTGCCAGTTATATTGATCCGTAGTACTTGTACATAAGTACGTGCATGATTCATCAGTAATATGCATGCATATATAAGAGATGCAGTACGTACGATGTGCATTTGGAATGTAAGGATAGTTGTACATCGGTGTATGTATTTATTATTACTCCCCATGTTTCACAGTATATAATATATAACCCTCTCTATATACGTGCATTTTGTTATTTCAGAAGTATAATATCATTAGCTAGTACTAGTATAGGGCAAGAAGATTGGATAAAATGGGTCAAAGTTATAGTGAATTTTATTTGTTTACAAATATATGAAAGCTTATTCATTTGTTCTGAGTTTGGCTATGGTTATAGAAAAGGCCAATGATTTATGATATTAAATGGGAATCTTTAGAAGCACTACGAAATAAGTAATTTCCAATTTGCTTCTTTGATATGGCACATGGTAAGGACTCAAGGCTCCTCTATAGTATATAAATTTGATTAAACTTTGGATAGTTTGAACGTTTGATTTAGCACAAACTTAATTAGAAATCTTTACTAGTACCATATTTGTAGACGGAGGAAGTATTTATTTAGATAATAATAGCGGAAGAAACTAAAACAACAAGTATAGTGAAAAAATAGAGTACATTATTGCATTATTATTTTACTATTATCACTAATGATACTATAGCTTCGTTAATATTTGGTTTAGATGCGAAAAATCTTTAGCATCACTGATCTTGTCAGGGCAAACACCTACTCCATCTGTCCCAAAATATCCTTCGCTTTCGCTTCTTGGGAAAAAATTGCTGGCAATTTCTGTAAATAGTCAGTATCATCGATTACTATCATAATTCGTATCATCGGAAAGATCTTTGAATATAGTTTTTAACAAATTTATTTAAAAATACAAATATTGCACGTATTTTTTCTATAAATCAAGTCAAACTTATGGCATGAAAAACCGAAAAACGACACTTATTTTGAGACGGAGGAAGTATTCCTTACTCTATATCTATTTTTGCTCCGTTAATTTTCTTACTTAATAAATGATGTAATAAACATTCGTTCCCCTCCTCCGTGGTTTCAAAGAAATTGACAGATTTCTTGCCCTCAAGAAAAGCTTGGAATGAGTGAGCGTCTAAAGAAGCCTGTGTGCTGCCTCCCTCGCACATCATTCTGAATGCCTGCCTCCGTTCATCAGATCAATATAATCCCTCCTTCCCACGGCCACCAAGGTCCCAAGGCACCAAGAAGCTCATAAACGCATCAACGTGTGTGAACTGTGAAGAAGACGCACAGCTAGCGCCGTCAGTCTCATCTCGAGATCGAGACGCATGACGACCCAAGGACCACCGGCAATGGCGAGCGCGGCAGCGGTATATAATTGGGTGGAGCAAAGCGACGGATACGTCCTTCGCCTCCGCCTCCCAGGTGAAGCGCCGGCCTGTAATCTGTGTGTCGATCATAGCTGACGCCCGCACCTCATGTCGTCGTTCAGAATGGTGCCGCCTTCATTCTACTTACCATGCATCTTCTTGGTTGAAACAATAACAAATCGAAGGCTGCTCGAAGCGGGAGGACTTCTCGGTTTGCGTGGACGGCAAGCGCCGGCTCACCATCACGGCCGACAAGGCGCAGCTCAAGAAAACGTTCCAGCTGCCCAAGACGGCCAAGCCCGACAGCATAACCGGCCGCTTCGACGGCGACAAGCTCACGCTCACCGTGCCCACCAAGGGGTCGCACAAGCCCGCAGTCACCGTCGTCACCGCCGCCACCACGAAGAAGGAGGAGGAGGAGGAGCCCAAGGCCAAGGACAAGGAGGAGCCCAGCAAGGCCAAGGACGACAAGGAGGAGCCCAGCAAGGCCAAGGCGGAGCGGGAGAAGAAGCTGATCGACACGGCCGTCACCGCATTCACGCTCGGTGTCTTGCTCTCGCACAGGCTCTTCTCCAGCAGGAACTAATAATCACATATAAGACGACGAAAGGCACGCGTGAGCCAAATCGATCATTCACAGGCATCAAGAAGCCTTGTACGTAGCTTCTTCGTGGGCGAGCACACGATCGATCACGCACATGGTTATCTATATCTGTGGATGAAATGTGTACGTACGTGTAACTGTGACAAAGATGAACTGTACATATACAGGGCTGTTATGCACCGATTAACCAGTAGCAAACAGACACGGGGTATGGTACTGCTACTACGGTACCGTCACCCGAGCTTACTTGAATTTTACATAAAATGGCACCTTCAAAGTAAGGTCAATATATAAGTACTTAGCTTGTCTTTTTTTTCGCGCGAATAGTACTTAGCTTGTCAGTAACCAAGTACTCCCTCTGTCCCGAAATACTAATTTATTTAAAAATATGAAATTAGTACTTTCAATTTCTTCTAAAAATGTTATTTCCCTATTGGGGTGTGTTGGTGCTTTTTTTTTTTTTCTAAAAAAAAGCGAGCACGACAACAAGCAGTAAACCAATAGGAACAAAAATAACTATATATAGATCATAAATAGGTAAATAATATTTTTTAGGAAAAAATGCTACTAGTTTCATTTTTTTTATATAACATAAATTAATTAAGAACTTTTAGAGAGAAAATTATATTTTTATTATTTTAAAATATAGAAAACCAACTCTAAAAATAGCAAGATGACCAAATTTGTCTGATTTGACAGTTGGATGGTGTATGTTAAAAATGTACGATTCAAAGGTTGAATATCGTCGGACTGATATGCAATTCAAAGGTTAAAAATGTACTTTATCCTAAATAAAAAATACACTATCAAATACTCCCTCCATTCCAAATGTAAATAAAAAATACACTTAATTCAAAAAATACACTATCAAATATTATGTTTTTATTTGTATATAATGAATCGTCTATGATGTTTGTGCAATTTTCATAAACTTGGTACAAATTATAGAAGTTTATTTAAACTAAAGCTAAAAATTACTTATAAGTAGTAAACCAGTTATAAAAGATGCTTATATATTACTAAACCTCTTTCTTTATACCCACAAGTGAAAAGGTTCTCTTCGATACCTTAATTTTTCACTTTCCTTTGTCTTTCCATTTCTTCTTCATATATTGAATGCATGGAAGAAAATACAACTAAGATTTGGGTGAAAATCTTCTCTCCCACGCCGCAGTTCTGTTGGGATTATTAGCTAAAGTTTTTATGAGTTGCACGCTGGAGGGAGCCTACTAATAGTTTTTTATTAGTTGGATAGTTGAATAGTTTAAACTTGGACTATAAGCTATATTTTTGGATGAACTAGAGGTTTTTGTAGTAGCATCTCCAACAACTTCGTTAAAATTGACTTGCCAAATCTTGAGTTTTAGCAAGTTGCTAATTTGTTTAGTAAGTGAAAAAAAAAAGACTTCTCTCCAACAACTCCTTAAAACTCACTTGCCAAAACAAAAAGCCCGCTAACGAACGAAGAGGCCCGCTAAACGAACGAAGAGGCCCGCTGAACGAACGAAGAGCCCCGCTAACTTCTCTCGTCACAACGGCAGCCACTCAGCGCGCGAGGCCCGTGAATAGCAACTTGGGATAAATAGCAAGTTGGTTTATGGAGTTGTTGGAGAGGGATTTCTGTGTTTTTGCCAAATTAATAAGAATAGCAACCTCATTTGAGGAGTTGTTGGAGATGCTTAGTAATTTATTTTAGTGAAACTAAACAATGCCTGAGCAACTCTAACAGTTTGGCAAATGGACTTGGCATCCACAAATTTTTGTCAAAACATGAAAAAAAAGAGCTCCAACAGTTTGACAAACATGCTTGGCATTTCTGTGCACTTGGCAAATCACAGCCCCCTACGCACAAATTTTGCGCTGCGGCTCGGCCGCTTGGCATCCGGCTAGCGGGTGAACTGTGCATGCATGCAGTAGGCTGCTTCTTTGCGACGGGATGGGACACCGAGATGACCGGAGGTACAGTCACAAATTGTTGCTTTTATCGGACGAAGGGTGCAAGTGCTCTGGTCGGCACTACTCCCTCCGTCCCATATTAGATGACGCTATGGGATGCGTCTTGGCCAAACTTTCTCAACTTTGACTAGATTTGTAGAAAAAACGTGCAACATTTTTATCTCCAAATAAATTTGTTAAAAAACTAGACTTAAAGATCTTTCCAATGATACTAATTACTTAGCATAAATATTTATATATTTTAATATATAATTGCCGGTATTTTGAAAATGTTGACTTCTCGGGAAGCGAGAATGACATCTATTTTGGAACGGAGGGTATGTATGTACCAGTACTACTGGGCACTAGTATGTACTAGTACTAGTATACGGAGTACTACTGCTGATGCTTGTATCAAATTTTAAACTAGAGCTGGATGAAATATAAAGTACGGATCAAATTTTGTAGTTATATAAATCAGGATGATGGTTCCACTAATTTTCAATTTACCAAGCCCAAATAGCAAACTATTGGAGAAGGTCTATTTTTTCACTTCGCATTTGGATTTGAGACTTGGCAAAACTAGAGATTTGCCAAGTGATGTTTAGCAAACTGTTGGAGTTGCTTGTACTGGATTTACACTTGTATTGTACTAGAGATATTGTGATGTTACATAGGAGTATTTAGACGTAGGGGAAGGAATATTTCACCCGGTTTTTACAACACCTTTTATCTCTGTGTAAAGCATCTGAACTTTTTCTTATAATAAAATTTGTATGAGTGACTTTTTGACATGGTTACGGGAGCAGTCAATCCCTAACCTACAAAAAATTATTATAAATAAGGATATGCAATACTAGTAATTGCTTATCCACAACATTTGCCTTGGCAAGGAGTGATACATTTGTGTTTTTCTTCGGACTTGGGCTTGCATTGAGTACCGGGCATGCCCGCATGGGTGCCGAAAGCAAGGCACCAGCGGCTAGAGATCCCTGGCCTTTACCCAGACGTCGACGACAAACTCGATTTTCTGCTGCAACGTACTTTGAAGAAAAGTTTGGAATAACCAACAAAACACACAAAACAAAACAGACACCTACCATGGTCCGTGCCACTGTATATAAGCTAACTTAACCATTCTTGGCAGCTCGATCACCATAGGACTAATAATCAGCTCTAGCGCGCGCGGCAGCTCGATCGATCACCACGTCCAATCCATGGCCAGCTGCAAACCCAAAGGGAGCAGCCAAGGGCGGCGCTGCCACGGCGCCTGAGGCCTGCGGTGGCGTTGCCGACATCGACCCCAAGCTGGAGTGGCACGACGGAGCCAACAGCTACATCATTCGCCTCAGCCTCCCAGGTAATTAAGTTTTTTTAAAATATTTCCGGGTAATTAAGTTAATTATTATATTATACTATGTATACGTAGTACTTATATCTTCGTGATGATGAAAGGGTTCAAGAAGGAGGACTTCAAGGTCCAGGTGGACTCCGGCGGCCGGCTGACGGTCCGCGGCGAGCGTCCGGCCGGGTACGTGCGGTTCCACAAGGCGTTCCAGCTGCCCCAGACGGTGAACCTCGAAGGCGTCGCCGGCCGCTTCGACGGCACCGTGCTGTCCCTCACCGTGCCCAAGCAGCCGGTCTCCGGGACCGACATGGTGACGGCGAGGTTGATCGAGGCCAAGGAGGAGTGCGCGGCGGCGCGGGCGGCAGAGGCCACGACGTGGGCTGAGGCCCTCGGCGGCAGGGGGCAGATGGTCGCCGCGGCCGTCGCCGGGTTCGCGCTCGGCGCGTTCCTCGCGCACAGGCTCTTGTCGCCCACGAATACCTAAATATTTCGTGTCGTCGTGTCTAATCTGTGTGTACAGGAGATGTGTGATTTTATAAATATAATTGGATTTGGATGGATTCCTCGCTCGAAAAAGGGAGGTCTTACGAAATGGGTTGTTCATTCATCAAATAAAAAAAACACACAAAATGAGTGCGCGTTCTTTAGACTTCATTTCATAACCTGCGTAGTATATTTCTTTATATATGTTCCCTCACATCTGACTTCACTTTTATCGGAGAGACATCTGACTTCATTTTCCCGTGATATATAGTGTTTGAATGAAAATGCAAATGGGTGACCCAGATTCGGTGATTCCATTCCAGTATAAAAAGTCATCCTGATTCCTTTCACCGGGCCAGATAAACTTTTGGGCTTCCACAGGCCCAAGGACAAATTAAAGGTCCATATACTATGCTACACAGTCAGACCAGATTTGCACACGTCAGCAACAGGAGACGGATAGATGGCGCTTCTTGCGATGGTAGATTCCCAGCACCATTCCAATTCCAATGAAATGAAACGCGTATATATGAAGCACATGAAGGATGAAAGAAACGAGAACTCATATCCACTGCAAATTCTAACGGGGTGACACAGCAGAATCGATTCCGCCCTCCTTTTCACCAGCAGCCGTTGCCATCATACAGCGGGACAACCTATAAGCATCATGCATCAAGATATGGCTGGACCTATATGCACAACAACCATATATACCCGCTGCGCACATGAACTACATTTGCACTTCCCCTGCCCTTATCAATCAATGGTCTTTATGGAGGGGACCGTTAATGACGTTTCTTGCGTACACTTTTGTCATCTAGCATCCTACACAAAATTTCGGGCAAGAACGAACAAAACTGACATTACTTTGCTTGGATAATTAATGGCACCAAAAATCAGCTATAGAACCATCATTCGGTGGATAGAGTGATGGTTTGGTTGTTGCATTGGGTTCATGGTGTATAAACCTATGTTTTTGGGTTCCATTTCGATACCAGATAGGATTTCTAGCCACCTATATTCTTTTCCATAAAAAAAATATCATACCGATTTCATCATCTAACCATTGTTTCTTTTAGGACTCGTTTGGATATACTTGTATCCACTGAGTAGATTGAGATGGAACTTAAACTATTTTTCACCTCAATCTACTTCAACACATGTGTAATAGAGGTGGGTACCAATGCATCCAAACGAGATCGAGAACATAGAGAAAAAAAGAACATATTTTTTTATCAATATATTAGTCATTTTAGCTTTTCTAGATATATATAGTTTTTGTTATGCACCTAGTAGATATACAATATGTCAAAATACATAAAGCATTCATAAACAAGTCTACTACATCTTTGCTGGTTGTGTTTTGTTTACAATTTGTTAGAAGCTATCTTTGATGTACACACATAAAGCATTCATAAACTAATTTTGTGGGTTGTTGTTTTGTTTACAATTTTGTGGAACCTATCTTTGATGTACTCACATAAAGTATTCATAAATAAGTCAGTCTACATAGCTACCAGGTGCAGCTCATGTATTTTAATAGTAGTTAGGAATCAAATTCTCTAAACCACATATGGCACTTGCCATTTCATCATTTTTTTAGTTTTTTATTACTCTTTCATACTACAACGGCCATCTAATAAACAAGGCTTGGGTTCACTATTTCCCTACTAAACATAGATTGACACTTGGGAGGTGGATGCTATGGTAGGTCTAAAGGTATGTGTCATCTATGGTTGGTTGGTGAAGAGCAGCGTGTAATTTAATGATGGTGGTAGAGACCACAAAGATGAATGAGATGACGGTGAGTAACGACAATACTGACCGTTGATGTTGAGGACAGACGTAAGACCATGACGGAACTTAGAAGATAGACGTAGTAATGGTCAAGTGTTGATATATCTATTTAAGGTGGCGAGTAAAGGTGAAGAGAAACAAAGTAGGGGAACATTATGATGCCACTGTACCTTGAGGAGATAAAAATTCAAATTTACATTTTGTGTTAACTTTTTTTTTCCACTAACGGGCCTTTTTGGCCCGTGTTTGTTTTACGACAACTAGGAGTTGTGTGTGTATTGAAAGAGGTTAGTTAGATCTAGATTTAATGGTGCACAAAAAACAATTTGGGTTCAGCCAAGTGCTGGTGGTGCTGGGTGCAGCCGTGCATAGAACAGAGCAGGGAAGCCTCTGTTAAGTGTTAACTGTCGACCTGTTTTTTTTTTTTTTTTTTTAAGATGTTATTAACTGTCGGCCTGTGTTTTGGAACGCGAGAAAAAGGACAGGAGGAAGAAGCCGCCAACGAGCGCAGCGGCGGCGCCACCACCGGCACCGGACCGCATTCAAAAGCGCCAAGAACAGATCAGATTCTGCCCGCACAAAGAAAGCTGAGAGCTTCCACGTCAAGAAAGACACCAACATCTTCTCTTCTCTTCCTCTGCTCTGCGCCTCTCTCACTCCAGCACAGATTCTCTCCCTCCCTCCCTCCCTCCCTCTCCAAAGCTCTCCTCGAAAAGCAAAAGGAGCCACCACTTGATCGCTCCACCACCCCCACGCCGACCGATCATAAGGAACCGTATTCCCATCGCCGTCGCCTTCTCGCTTTCTTTTTCACACCGTCGTCGCCTAGCTCACCACCACCCCCTGCTTGCTTGCTTCCGCGGTTCCGCCCATGGCGGCCGGCGGTGGCGGTGGCGGCCCTCCGCCCCCGGGGCCGCCGCCGATGGTGCGGAGGCTAGCCGTCGAGGTGGTGGACGCGCGCGACCTCGTGCCCAAGGACGGCCTCGGCACGTCCAGCGCCTTCGCGGTGGTGGACTTCGACGGCCAGCGGAAGCGCACGCGTACCGTGCCGCGGGACCTCAACCCGCAGTGGCACGAGCGCCTCGAGTTCGTCGTGCACGACCCGCCCAACATGCACGCCGAGGCGCTCGACGTCTCGCTCTACCACGACCGCCGCTTCAACCCCTCGTGGGGCGGCGGGGGCAGCGGCAAGAACCACTTCCTCGGCCGCGTCCGCATCTACGGCTCCCAGTTCTCGCACCGCGGCGAGGAGGGCATCGTCTACTTCCCGCTCGAGAAGCGGAGCCTGCTCAGCTGGATCCGCGGCGAGGTCGGCCTCAAGATTTACTACTACGACGAGCCTGCGATGATGCCGCCGCCTCCGGAAGACAAGCCGCCCGAGCAGGCCGACAACGCGCCGCCGCCGGAGGTCCCGCCGGAAGCGCCGAGAGAGCTCCCAGATATGCCTGCGCCGACTGAGGCCGCCGTCGAAGTGCAGCAGCAGCCGGGGCAACCGCCAATCATTATCGTGGAGGAAGCGCCGATGCACGGGCCGCACGGCCCCCACGGTCCGATGATGCCGCCGATGCACGGGCCGCACGGGCCCCACGGCCCCATGATGCAGCCACCCGTGCACGGGCCGCACGGTCCAATGACGCCGCTGCCACCAGAGCAGCCGCAGCCGGAGCCAGAGCCCACGCCGCAGCCGGAGTCCGGCGACCAGTACCCTCCCGAGGTGCGCAAGACGCGGATGGCGTCGAGCACGGAGCGCGTCCGCATCGTGCGCCACCCGAGCGGCGCCTTGGGCCCGGATTACTACGCGTCCTCTCCCCGCGTCATCCCGGGGCGGTTCGTGTCCACCGGCGAGTCCGTGGAGCCGGTGCAGTCGTCGTACGACCTGGTGGAGCCGATGCGCTACCTCTTCGTGCGCGTCGTGCGGGTGCGCGGCATACGCGCCTGCGAGGGCCCCTACGTCAAGGTCCAGGCCGGCCCGCACTCGCTCCGGTCGCAGCCCGGCCGCGACGTCTCCGGCACCGGCAACCCCGAATGGAACCAGGTGTTCGCCATCAACCACGCCAAGCCGGAGCCCACGCTGGAGATCTCCGTGTGGGACGGCGGCGCGCCCTCCCCTGCGGAAGCCTTCCTCGGCGGCGTGTGCTTCGACCTCTCCGACGTGCCGGTCCGCGACCAGCCCGATGGCCCGCTGGCGCCGCAGTGGTACAGGCTCGAGGGCGGCGAGCCGGGCATGGTGACGGGCGACATCATGGTGGCGGTGTGGATCGGCACGCAGGCCGACGACGCGTTCCCGGAGGCGTGGAACACCGACGCGCCGTACGCCGCGTACACGCGCTCCAAGGTGTACCAGTCGCCCAAGCTCTGGTACCTGCGGGCGTCGGTCATCGAGGCGCAGGACCTGCGCGTGCCGGCGCCGCCGCCGGGGCTGCCGTTCGACGTGCGCGTCAAGATCCAGCTCGGCTTCCAGTCGGCGCGGACGCGCCGGTCGGTGGCCAGCAGCAGCGGCTCCGCGTTCGCGTGGTCCGAGGACCTCATGTTCGTCGCGTCCGAGCCGCTCGACGACAGCCTCATCGTCCTGGTGGAGGACCGGTCCATGATCAAGGAGCCCGCGCTCCTGGGGCACGCCACCATCCCGGTGGCCTCCGTGGAGCAGCGCCTCGACGAGCGGCAGATCGTCGCGTCGAGATGGTACAACCTGGAAGGCGGGACGTCAGGCATCGGCATGCCCCCCGGCAACCCGCCGGCTTTCTACTCCGGGCGGCTGCACCTCCGGCTCTGCCTGGAAGGCGGGTACCACGTGCTCGACGAGGCGGCGCACGTGTGCAGCGACTACCGGCCGACGGCGAAGCAGCTGTGGAAGCCGCCGGTGGGCGTGCTGGAGCTGGGCATCATCGGGGCGTGCGGCCTGCTGCCGATGAAGACGAAAGGCGGCGCCAAGGGGTCGACGGACGCCTACTGCGTGGCCAAGTACGGTAAGAAGTGGGTGCGCACGCGCACCATCACCGACAGCCTCAACCCGCGGTGGAACGAGCAGTACACGTGGCAGGTGTACGACCCCTGCACCGTGCTGACGGTGGCCGTGTTCGACAACTGGCGCATGTTCGCCGGCCCCGGCGACGAGCGGCAGGACTACCGCATCGGCAAGGTGCGGGTGCGCGTGTCCACGCTGGAGAGCAACCGCGCGTACACGGCGTCGTACCCGCTGCTGGTGCTGCTGCGGTCGGGGCTCAAGAAGATGGGCGAGGTGCAGCTCGCCGTGCGCTTCTCGTCGCCGGCGCAGCTCCCGGACACGTGGGCCACGTACACGACGCCGCTGCTGCCGCGCATGCACTACCTGCGGCCCATCGGCGTCGCGCAGCAGGAGGCGCTCCGGGGCGCCGCCGTGCGCACCGTGGCCACGTGGCTGGCGCGCTCGGAGCCGCCGCTGGGGCCCGAGGTGGTCAAGTACATGCTGGACGCGGACGCGCACACGTGGAGCGTGCGGCGCGCCAAGGCCAACTGGTTCCGCATCATGGGGGTGCTCGCCTGGGCCGTCGGCCTGGCGCGGTGGCTCGACGGCGTGCAGCGGTGGCGCAACCCGTCCACCACCGTGCTCGTCCACGCGCTCTACCTCGTCCTCGTGTGGTACCCGGAGCTGGTGGTGCCCACGGCGTCGCTATACGTCTTCATGATCGGCGTGTGGTACTACCGCTTCCGGCCCCGGGGCCCCGCCGGCATGGACGCGCGGCTGTCGCAGGCCGACACGGTGGACGGCGACGAGCTGGAGGAGGAGTTCGACCCGGTGCCGCCGCCCGAGGTCCTCCGCCTGCGCTACGAGCGCCTGCGCACGCTGGCCGGCCGGGTGCAGCGCGTCATGGGCGACGTCGCGGCGCAGGGCGAGCGGCTGCAGGCGCTCGTGAGCTGGCGGGACCCGCGCGCCAGCCGGATCTTCGTCGGCGTCTGCCTCGCCGTCGCCGTCGCGCTCTACGCCATGCCGCCCAAGATGGTGGCCGTGGCCAGCGGGTTCTACTACCTGCGCCACCCGATGTTCCGGGACCCTATGCCCCCGCCGGCGGTCAACTTCTTCCGCCGTCTGCCGAGCCTGTCCGACAGGTTGCTCTGACATCCATCTGAGAGAATGGGATCGAATGGTGCGACGGCGCGAGTTCTTTTTTTTTTTTTTTTTTTTGTTAATTTCTCGGTCTATTTCTCCCACACCTTGATTATATTAATTCTCCAGGAATGCTATACAGCAACCGGTTGTTTTTTATCTGTGTGGCACACGATTTTTGTATCCGTTGAATCAACAATCGACGCCTCGTCGTATCCAGCTTTTTCGTGACCCTGAGTTACTGGGCCCACGTTACTGATCGGGAATCGCGCCTGTCCGTCCCCATTTCCACATCGCCTTCCTCCTCTGACGCTCTCCTGGTTGGAGAGGCGACAGCGGTGCTCCGCCCCTCCCTGTCTCTGTGGCCGCCACGGCGCTGTGAAATCCACCTGCAACTGAAGCCGACCAAATCGAGCCAAGCCCCGACGCCACCAAATCGGACGGCCCTAGAGATCCAGCAGGGTGTGGAAGAACCGGGGGATCCACCGTGAGGACCAGCAGTCAGGCGGTGGTGGCAAAGTCGTCGGCGGCTGCCGGAGTATCTTTGATAACCCAGTCGAAGCTGGTGGAGCAGCTGCGCGACTACCAGATCCGATCCCAGCACAAGTAAATCACCCGCCCGCCTCCATTCCCTTGAAAGCCTGATCGGAAACTCTTGTCCATGCGAATGGGGTAGTTGCAGTGTGCTCAGATCTCGCGGGCATGGACTAGCGTGGTGCTAGATTTGCTACCTTGCTTTGTAGTCCGCCTGCGCGTCTACGCCCTGCTCGAGTCCTGTGCCAGCAATGAACACACCACATCAGGTATGCCTGCCCCTTCTCTTCCCTTCCGTGCAAAGCTGAGCACCCAACGGCTATCTGTATTCGATCGGATCTGCTCTAATCACAAGTGCATGCATGTATGTATTATGCCTACTAACTTGTTTTTTTTTGGCAAAATTTATCAGATGTATGTCAGGATGTGTGTACAGCCATAACCTCTTTATTGAGTCTCGCCCCTGCTGCGTTGTTAATTATCCCTTGTACTAGTGTTTGGTGGATGGTTAGCTTTCTCCTGTTCTTTCTCGGTTAATTGATGCATACCTGCTCTGTGCGAAGCTGATTCATGGTTGTTACTATCTTTTAATTGTAACTAGTATATGTTTTTTTCTATAAGAACTAGTATATGTTTATCTGTCAATGCGTGTGTGCTTGAGTCCTGAAAACATTTCCGATGAGATTTGTATTTGTCTTAGTTGTATTGATGTTGCATCATTTATGAATTGTCAATTATTGGCAACCCTCAAGTGTCACTTTTTTTAGCTGTCAGCTTTGTTTTAATTCTGAAGAGTTCGTTCTTTGACAAAAATTGATTGTAGCACAACTGCACAAGTGATCAATATATAATTGTGCATTATGTGGCGAAAACCTTCTTTGCAGTGGTTTGTGTGTGAACTCTGAAGCATTTGCATCTTTGTGGATTCAGGTGTTTTCTTGTAGTATGAGGTTTTGATTGGAAATGCTGAAACCTATTATAGCTTCAGCTTTTAGGTAGTACAGCTTCAGTCTATTAGGTATTACAGCATAACTTTTAACAGGTGCCTGATTTTGAGGCATTTGTGGTATCATAAGATTATTCATTTGTGGTGCTAGATTCTTTTTAAAGCGTCACTTTAAAAGCCAACTAATGGTTGTAACCTTCTATAGGTGTTTGAGAATTTGAACCGGCATCTACTGAAGAAAAAGTTCAGGACAGAAAAACCGGATTTTTGTTTAAAAACAGATTGCTCTACCTAAGGTGAAGATGCCACTTTTTTGTGTAGTTTTTCTTATTCCTGTCATTAGTCATTACATGATCGTGTGTATGACTCATGTTTGGCTGGAAACATAATTTTAGACTATTCCAAAATTCTATTGTGCCAGTTAATTCAGATAAGCTTGGCCCCTCCAATCATCTGTGTTACAAATGATTGTGCTTGTACACATAAAAATTAACTGAATAAGGAAGAAGAGAATAAGGAAGAAGGAGGGATGTTAATAGTCCTATAGTCAGTCTATAGCTAGTTGTGCCTTGGCTTTTTTTCCTGGAGCAAATTTTCGTCTTCTATAGTTCTGATGCTTGTATGTGGATCATGTTCCTTTTTGAGCTCGCAGTGGAACAAGGCACATAAGCTTACCTACATTTCTGATACATTTGTTGTTGCTCCTTCCATGTTTAATTCAATTTCAGCATGAATACATGATCACCATGATGAATCTGGCCAACCTCTAAGGATGCCAAATTACAATCTGGTAACTCATTTAATCTGCTGCTACATTTGAATGATATTACCTCAGTAGAGTTGGTCCTCTGCATTTGTTGTCTGACAGTTGGCTTTTGATGTCATCGAATCTTTTTGCGGGATGTTGCAGCCAGCCAGCTCTTAGGGAATTTTGCAGTTATCGAACGCATCGTGAAGCTTACGGTGGCGTTTGGCATGCTGAGCGAGTGCTTCAACACAGTGAAGGATTGGTGAACCAAAATTGACATGCTGCACCAAGCTGTGTATAAGCTTCAGAAAATCTTTTTGAGACGCCCACATTTTTGTATTAGCTCTTAGATGTTACTCAGTTATATATTAGTTTTTTCATTCTTGAATGATCAGGTCTGAATTTAAACAGCCAAGCTATGAAGGTTCTATACCATGGTTCTAGAGAAGGATGGAGACATCGTTTTGGCAGCCATGTTGAGGTTTGTCTGTTTGTACTCATTTTCTCTCTTTGTTTGTTTGTCTCAAGCTTCTTATATAGTCCTGATCTATCTAGGATTATTACTTGGATTAGATTAGTAAAACTAGCAGCTTAATGACATGCAGTAAATGGCATATCTGGCCATTAGTTGCATGCATCATCAATTTGTTCAAAGTAGCCTAGTTTTTCCTGCTACTACAAATAGCTTATGTTAACTAGTTGTTAGCTTGTGCCAATGGTGGCCTGTGATGTCTACTGTCAAATCTGGAATATAATGTGTTGGTGGCCTGGGTCTATTGGTTTACCAAAACCATAATACAAAATAGTTCTGGACTGCTCTATTTGCCAATTGATCTCGAGGCCAATATATAAAGATAATTCCATAATGCAAAATCACTTCATTTTTCGTCATCAGTACTGAGTGCACTTCTGAGACCAATTTTGATCTTTTAGATATAGTGCCTAAATATCATTTAGGCTCTTTAAAATTAAAGCTTATTTGTTTTCTTAGGGAAAATGTAACACAGACTATTGACTTACATCCAGGGTCCTAGGCTTAAGACCTTGTTTATGGAGGTTTAGACTTTAGATTCACTGTATAGGTGTCCTTCACCTTCCTACATAAATTAGACATGATGTTCTACTTAATCTGTCCCAAAAGATATCTGTGCTTGACATAAACTATCCTAAGTTTGACCATTCTTATCTGTCGTTATTGTTTTAGGACATGGACATGATTGATTTTTGCATACACAATGGTCTTTAGTCTAGTGCTGCTATAACAAGAAATGTTACTATAAAACTAATTAGGATGCTACATAAGTTTGTTGAAAATTCTAGATTGTACTTGTGTGCCCTCGAGGTCGGTAATCTTTTCATTATTTTTGTTGATCTCTTTTTTTTTACCTCTCTGTTAAACTAATTTCATATTTTCTCATACAGAGTT
This sequence comes from Chrysopogon serrulatus, assembly GCA_015844335.1. Taxonomy (NCBI): domain Eukaryota; kingdom Viridiplantae; phylum Streptophyta; class Magnoliopsida; order Poales; family Poaceae; genus Chrysopogon; species Chrysopogon serrulatus. Next base: position 150,089 of record JADLZL010005233.1, on the reverse strand, counting down.
GCTTGATATGAAGCGTGCCATTGTACATACCTATGCCATGGAACCTCAGGTTTGTGGTATTCAATTACGTTCTTGAAATGTATTTGTAATTTTCTTGTCTGTCAACAAGTTCCTTGAACAGGCACTTGTTGAGTTCTTTGGCACCGTTTCAAATGAGTGTGCACTTTGAGTGCATGAAGGAGTTTCTACTGGTCAATCTAAAATCTTTAGATTATTTTGCAGGTAATATTGCTCCGTTCTTGTAAACATTATTATTCCTATTCCACCCTATTGCTTTCTCCCTTATTATAGCTTTATATTTTTTTTTCGAACCTATGGGTCATCTCGATATAAAATGCTTCTGCAATACACCGCTGAATTTGGAACTACTCTAGATGAAAAGCAAACAAATAAAAAAATTCAGTTACATAATTGCTATCACCAACAACGTAAATTGCAGCTATTGGACACTGCAATTATAGTTCTAAGCCTATGCAATTGTAGTTCTGAGCATAATTTAATTTAAGCAAAGGAATAGTTGTTAATAATTTATTGAATTTTGTTCTAATTATTTCCATTGCCCAATTATGATGGACGGGTAACATTAGGCCCAACCAGTGATTATGCTCCGGATTAATGCATATACACTTCTCCTGGCTGCTCTGTCTTTGTGTTTTGGCAACAAGGGAAAACCAGGAATGGGCGTCCTCACTTGTATTAGATAAAGTTTTTGTAAATTGTCCTTCTATAGAAAAAAAATTGTCTATTGTAATCTGTGATTATGCTGGTATTAGTCTATTGTTATTTTTTTTTTGTCAAAGTTGGTTATATATTTGTTATTGTGTCAGAGTTACATAAATTTTGTTTCCTGTCCTTCCTTAGAAAGAAAAATTGTCAATTTGTATATTGTCCATTGTTTCCTGTTCTTCCTTATAAAAATAAATTGTCAAGTCCTATATTGTTTCCTGTCTTTCCTTAGAAAAAAAATTGTCAATTTGTCTATTGTCCTATATTGTTTTCTATCCTTCCTTAGAAAAATTTTTTGTCAATTTGTCTATTGTCCTATATTGTTTCATGTCCTTCCTTAGAAAAAAAATTGTCAATTTATCTATTATCCTATTTATCTTTTTTTGTCATAGCTGGTTATACCTTTTTTTTTATATCTATCTATATCTCACAAATGAACCTATAAAAAAATTAGGAGCTATGCTTTGTTTCAACACACTACAAGTTTTGTGAAAATGGCCAATCTGCAATTTGAGCTGTGTAATTGTTGGTCAATTATGGAAACTCTGAAGTAGTTTTATTCATAGAGTGATGGCTAATCTCTCTGTCTTGTGACTTAATCATCTTTATGTATTTATCTTTCAGGGGGTATTTGGCTTGAAGACAAAGCCGCAAGGCTACAAGAGGGGTCTGGACACTTTCGGTTTTACGTATCTAGACAAGTAAGCTGGTTTTTGTATTTGTGTTTGACCAGGTAAGAGATACCATTGCACTATTTTTGTTTTTTTTTTGTTAAAAAAGGTGGTCCTCTATAGTTGTTTAATTAAACCTTAGGCGATATTATACATGATCCTCAATAAATTCAGTGCATGCATATTTACAGTGAGTTACAAGTTTATGTTTAATTTGCCTTCCATTCTTTTTTGTTCATTTTAGATTCAAATAATAGTTCTGATTTATAGTGAGTTATTCGATAACTTGAGGAGCAGTGAGTTAATTTATTGCAATAACTAATAATGTAAATTGCGATCATAGAGAATTGCAATTTTAGTTATGAGCATGTGCAATTTGTGGAATTTTAATGAACGTGAAATCTATGCAAGGTTCATGCTGGTCCAAAGTTCAGAGCTCAAGGTTCATGCTTTTATCTGCTCGTCTAGGAGCTGATTGAATTCTTTTTCTATTATTTTGTGAATCAAGTTCTGACTCTATAAATTTTTCAGGGGTTGAGATGCTTCCAAGTGGGTATTTAGTTCGCCCATGTGAAGGTGGAGGTTCCACTGTGCATATAGTGGACCATCTAGATCACGAGGTCTGATTCTCACTTTTTATTTTTACTTTGATCTTTTAATGCTGTTAGTATGTAAGTTGTCCATTAATGATTGTTTGGGGTCTTATCTTTCAGGCATGGAGTGTTCCTGAAGTGCTTTGATCGCTGTATGAGTCTTCTAGAGTAGTTGCTCAGAAAATGAGTACTGTGGTACGCCCTAACTGTATGCCCCTATGGTTTTTTAGTTTAAAACTTTTGATTTCTTAATAAGCTTTCCAATAACCAGTTTCTATTTATTCATGAATGAAAAGGTCTGTTTTATATGTTGTAAGTATTATCTGGCTGTATACTTGGTTGCATTTAGTTCTGCGGACGTGTTTGAATAGTTCATTCTTAGCACTATACTTCATGCTAGTTGCTCTGTATCCAGGCACTCCGTCACAAGACAAATTGCTCAAGAAACAAGTGGAGAAAGTGTACGCCTTGGGAAGGCAACTTACAGTCGTATGAATCTTCAATTAAAGACTAAGTAGGTAATTTTATTTGATTAAAATTAAACTTGAACCCCAACTCTTATGTACATCTTGTTGTCTAGTTTAAACATAAAAAATGTATTGTTCTTCAATGATTATGGCTGGTCTGTAGCGAGTGGAGACGGCGTTGAAAACGTTGTTGCTTGCAACCCAACCAAGAAAATTAGGAATAACAACAATGCTCGGATTGCATTTGGAGCCCTGGAGACATTATTTGTGCTAAGGCATCTATGTTACTGCAGGTTAGGATTATCATTATTTGTTTGAGGCGTTATTTCTATCATCTTTAGAAGCCGTAATCTTTGGCACACTCTTGGGAACATTTCCCAAAAAAAATCACTTTTCTCCTGATGTATAGCAGGGCGCATCCATATTTGAAGTATGTGCTGGCACACTCTGGCGCGAGCTCTCCATAATGTGAAGTCCTAGTGGATAACCAAGAAAAATTTGCGTAGCCAAACTGACAGAGTAGGACAGAAATAAATACAAGTGCTATAGATTTCATGTGCAATGGAAGACAATTACGACCCATAGTTTAGAAGCGCTCTAGAATTCATGTGTTACTTGTGTAAAAAACATACTATTTTTTTCCCTCTCTTCAATTCGTGTGTTTCCTTTAGAAAAAACACATGATTTTCCCTATTCTGTGCAAGGCTGCGTGTGTTATCTTGGCTTTGAAAATTCATGTGCTATGTTGCAATGAAACACACGAATTTTTTATTTGCATGATTTGTGTGTTCTCTAGGGAAAAAACACACGTGTGCTATTTTTCTATAAAACACACGAGTGCTACATAGACAAGCTCTAATTCTCCTATTCGTTGTAACAATAACGACCTGTGTATCGGATCGGAGAGGATAGAATGTATTGATATGCAGATAGATAGTGGTACATCCCAAAAGGAACATATAAAAATAGTAATATAGCTGCTGTCATGACAATCTGCTACATTGTTCAGCAATCGTTGGTATACATCTCATTTGGAATCCGTTGATCTCAGACAAAGCTGGTTTCATACGGATATCCATTGCCAGGCACTGTCTTGCTCTGCTCACAGATCAGAATCAGCTCCGTTCCTTGAAGTCATATAGAATAATTAGATACACCAAAAAAATATATATTTTTTGTAACATGTTTATTTAGTATTATAAATATTATTGTTCTTTTCTATAAATTGGGAATCAAACTTAAAAAATTTGAATTAAGATAACCCTAAAGTTAAGTTATTTGGGAACCCAATTCTCATATATAAATGTAGCAGGCTCTAACAAAGCATAAGAGAACCCATTCTCTTAATGGTTCCAAGTAGGTATAAAATAAAGGGAGATTTTGCTGTAGGACACCGTGAAAACTTAAAATTTGCTGCAACACACCGCAAACGCGACTCTTTGCCCAGTACCATTAAAATTTCGTGTATCTTTGCTGTAACACACCGCGTCTATTATTTTATTTATTTCTTAGGTTTCAAGAGAGAGAAGATAGGGGAAATGACTTTGTTGCCCTCGTCTTCAACCTCTGGCAATGCACCAGCTTTTGCTGTAACACACCGACGACACGCCGGGTGAGGGCACCCGCACCCTGTTTCGGTGCTGCTGCTGGCCGCCTAGGCAGCGCCGTCGGCCGACCGCGCCCCGCTCTAGCCGCGCCTCTAGCCGTCCCCAGGCTGGTGGCGCAACATCGGGCGGCACGCGGCCGTGTCGCGCTGGCCACTGGCGCCTCAGCCGCGCCCGCAGCTGCGTGTCACACCGGCGTGGTCGCCCCTAGCCTCGGTAGCCTTGCCGCGCCGAGCTCCAACGACGTCGTGCCCCTCCACCGCCCCTGCGCTGCTGCAGACCGCCGCTGCGCCCCGGTTGCGGCGCCCGGCGTCGCGTCGTCGCCGTTCCGTCTGCAGCCGCGGTCGCGTCGAGCTCCTGTTCCTCTTCGCGCCGAGCTCCATCACCTGCAGGCCCTCCGCGCGCGCTGGCCACCTGCCCTGCGCTGCCCAAGGCAGGTCTGCATGGTTCAGCCCAAGGCAGAGATCGACCTCCAGCTCGAGATCACCAAGCTGAGCACGCCGTGGGGCTACCTCAGCGCCCGTGGCGTTGGCAGTCACGACCTTCGGGACGGTCGCGCTCAGGAGCGGCTTCTTCCTCAAGCCCGGCGCCACGTTCGACGACTACGTCTCTGATGTGCTTCCTCTGTTCGGCGGATTCCTCACGATACTCGGCGTCTCCGAGGTACGACGGCCGGCAGGCAGCACAATCTCCGGCGGCCTACTGTGCGCGCGCAGCTGCTCGTGAAAGCTTTCGCCGCTTCGCGGCAAGGCATTTGTTTGTGGTGCTGATGATGATATGATCGTGTGATGGCAGGTTGCGACGAGGCTGACGGCGGCGAAGTACGGCGTGAAGCTGAGCCCGTCGTTCCTCGTGCCGTCCAACTGGAGGGGGTGCCTCGGCATGATGAACAACTACGAGTCGCTGCTGCCCAACAAGAAGGCCCTGTTCGACATACCAGTCGCGCGCGCACGGCCAGCGCGTACGCCACGTCGGTGGTGCTGGCCGTCTCGGCGTTCATCGCCGACGGCAGCTTCAACGGCGGCGAGAATGCCCTGTGAGTCCTTCTCCTGCATGCAACCATCATCGTGACACCTGACACTGACGCTGACACTGACACTGGTTGCAACTGGCATGGCGTTCGTGGGGCTGCTGGGCATCGTGGTGACGTCGCTGAACCTGCTCCCGATCGGGCGGCTGGAGGGAGGGCGCATAGCCGCGTCATGGTCGCGCCCGCGCCCTCAGCGCCCGGCCTTCCCGAGCGCCCAGCGGTGGCCCCAGCCGTGCCGGCAGGTGGAGGCCTGCTTGCCCTCCGCCGCCACGTCCTCCGGCAGCTGCCGCTGCACGTTGGGCGACGGCGGCAGTGCAGGCGCAGCACCTCGCTCATGACCCACCCCATCTTGGTGAGGCGGCCAAGCGCCCCGGGGCGCCGAGCTGCTGCTGGTCGTCCTTGCCGAGCTCGCGGTTCACCTCCTCCCGCAACGCGCCCTGCCAGTCCGGGTGCTGGCGAGCATGAGCAGCGTCCCACGACAGCGCCCGGCGCCCGTGGTCTCATGCCCGCCGAAGAAGGTGGTCTTGCACTCGTCCACCAGCTCCCGCGTCGTCAGCCGCCGCTCCGCGCTCGCCGTGGCCTCCGTGCCGGCAAGCAGCAGGGACAGCTTCTGGAACACCCAATGAGGCTTTTTTACGCAGCGGTGTGTTGTGGCAAATTTTAGTAAACAGCTGAAGGTTGAAGACAAGGGCAACAAAGTCATTTTCCCTACCTTCTCTCTCTTGAAACCTGAGAAATGAATAAAATAATAGGCACGGTGTGTTACGGCAAAGATACACGAAATTTTAATGGTACTGGGCAAAGAGTCGCATTTGCGGTGTGTTGCAAAGCAAATTTCAACTTTTCACGGTGTCCTACAGCAAAATCTCCCTAAAATAAAAGGCTTGTTGAGCTGTCTCGTTATAAAATTGTTTTGATTGCATTTATTTTCAAAACCAGGATAACTGATTTGAATGAATCTCAACTTTCACTGCAATCGTTAAGCTTGATTTGAAGTTGGATGTGATAAATAAGAATAATATCAAAAGAACTCTCTGCTCATCATTATATGAAGAAGAAAGAAAGGGATCAAGTTGGCTCATTATCTATCCCTATTCAAGGATTTCTTTTCAGCTATCTAAGATAACCAATAAAACAATACAACAAATGATTTTTCTGAAAGCAATACCCCAAACAATGTCTAGTCGACACAAGTTATGCAGCACAATTCAAAAGAAGGTTACTCGATATGTCAGCATGTTAAGGTGCAAATCAGAGACTTCTGGAGTTCGTTTTTTGCCTTTTGAAGTTTGATTTTTTATTTTCAACTGATAGAAGATATATCAGAAACATTTTCTGTTGAAAGGTCAGAGTTTCTTCTCCCAGGAAAAATTGTTTATACAGACGAGAGAGATAGCGCCCTGGGAGACCCTTGTATCAAGCTCGGAACCATCTATAATATCTTGAAAAAGGAGTTCATCGAGGAAGAGACAGATTCCATTAGCTCCGTTTCTCTTTACCGAGTTGTTACAAATTCCACAGTGTAATTTTCTCATCCACATATCGTGTGTTGGAGAACGAATATCCAAATAAATTGATGGAAGTCTGCTCTAAAAAATATGATATCAATCTTTAAGAGGGAATCATTTGTTACACATAAGGCTGGGAGATATCACTCTTTTCTCCAGAAAGGTGATTGGAACCTCATTCTATTGGCACAAAGTTTGTTCCATTCCACAACATAGATTTTACAGAGAAAAAAGCTCTTCATAAATGCATAAAGGATCCTTCGTCCGAGATATTACGACGTGGTACATTACATTTCACAATTGTATCAGGACATAAAACGCATCCTAAATGAATTTCGATAATAGATATAATTTTATAATTTGGGGCGAAAAGAAGTGTCTCCCAAGTTTATATTCCAGGCTCATGCACAATATTATACCAGCAAAATCGAATGCTTGTCATGCCTTACTTTTATAAACGAGATGTGTTAAAAAAAATAAACATATCATGTTATTACTCCCTCGGTTAGAAGTACTTGATGTTAAGGACAAGATTTGATCAACACCTACAAACTATACAATTAATAATCACTATGTTTCAAATTGTAAAATGTTTTGATGTTTCTACATACATAGTTTTTGCTGCGTACCTATGTTTAAATATAAGTAAAAGTTATGTATCTATAAAAGTTAAAACATCTTACAATTGCAACGGAGAGAATATTTTGATTTCCCCATTTCAATAAATTGTTTTGGCATTTCTAGATGCATAGATTTTTTATGTATATCTATACATAATGTATATGTAGATACATGGGGAAAACTAAGCAAACAAACAACGCGCAATCGGTGGGAAGAAAGCTCATGGGATGGCAATCCAGCAGTGCTCGCTAATTGGGTGGCAGATTGGCGAGCGGCACTCAGCGCGAGTAGGGAGAACTGAGATGTGGGTGTGGACAAGTAAAAGACACAAAAAAAACTCATTTTGAACCGTTTAGGGTATGTTTGGCAGAGCTTCTCAGTTGTGGTTCCTATAAAACAACTTTGGCTCTCCATGTTTCACTAAAAAATGGCTCCTCCTCTTGAATCATTTGGAAGGGCTCCTCTGAAGGAATCGAGCCGGAGCCGAAGAGAAGCTCTGCCAAACACACCTACTAGGATGGGCCATCTAGTTTATTTTTTAGAAACGCTTAGGCCATGTATGGTTAGGATGGGAGTCCAGCCCCTAGAATGGATAAAATATGGATCCTCGGTGAAACACATTGTTGGTTAGCCCATGCTGGATCCTGCTCTAGTTCTAGTCCGTTCTCGGCAAAATCCACATATCACCCTAAGTTCGAGCCACTCCTCCTGGAAGCCCCATGGAAACGAGCTTCATGGACATGCCCCAACGTCCTCACCACGATGGGATCCCTGTGTTTGCTTATCATGTTTTCCAGGAATAGGGGATCAACGGGAATAAACCCTACATGGACCAAGTGACCTCATTGGGATTCATTAATTCCCTTTCTAGATTAAATAAATTATCATTTGGATTAAAACCTCTCTAACCAAACAAGGCCATAGTCCCAATGTTAGAAACAGTGCTGCCCCTATGAAATTTCATGAAACTCTTATCATCTTTCTATTCATAAATATAGTGACATATATTTATCACTGGGATTGATCTTGTTGGGCGAGAAGTTTTCTAGTCCCTGATTCTTTGGGCAAGAAACCGTTCAAAAATAGCTCCACACAGGGCTATGATTGTTGGGCTGGCGGGTGGAGCTGGTTGCTGTTGCGGATGGTTTGGGTCAAGGTTGGTATTCGGATTTGTTGGGCCACCATGAGCCACGAGATCAACCACATGATTAAGGCCCAAGGTGGCGAAACAAACTGTTGAGAGTGAGACGGCCGACGTGCCACGCTCGGATCTCACAAGCTGCTGCTCCGGCAACGAGTCCCTTCTAATAAAAACTTCTCCGTGTTCCACCACATCCGGACCGAGCGCGACCCCACCTCCCGGATCTCATCTGCGACGACCTCCCCTCCCTCCCCTCCCGATCCCGCTTCCTCCCGCCGGGCGCCGGCGCCTACCCCACCGAGGTCTTGTCTCCGGCGATCGAGCCGGAGCCCGCGGCGGCGACGATGTACGGGTGGGAGATGCTGTCGTTCAACATACACGATGGGTTCCTGGAGGCCATCGTGCGGGGCAACCGCTCGGGCCTCCTCACCGCCGCCGACTACAACAATCTCTGCCAGTGCGAGACCCTCGACGACGTCAAGATGCACCTCACCGCCACCGAGTACGGGCCCTACCTCCAGAACGGTGAGATCCTCCTCAGACCTCCTTGGCTTCCGGTGGGGTGCCGTGCGGCAGCTTCTTAGTCCGCGCTGATATGCTAGGGGTGCGCGATTCGCGATCTGGCCGGCGTGAATTGCGATCCCGGTTGGGGATTTTGGGCAAGTGCTACTATCGTGGCTCGTTCACGAGCTAGAATGCTTCGCATTTGTCCTTTTCTCCTCTAGTTCGCTGATCTCGGGAGGGAAGCAATCCAGATCGTTTGTGGTCTTAGGTATACCATATCCTAGTACAGTAGTACCCAGGAATTCTATATTGATATGTTGTGTACATGTGAGCATCTGAAGTTTAGATAAATTCCTGCAGATTAGCTTAGTCCTTCTGTGGTGACTGTAAAACACTATTTGACCTGCCTAAACGAATTTGGCACTTAGGGGAGTTAGTTTCATGAATCCATGTACATCTGTGGGTCAATTGCATCAGCAAAACCTGTTCAGCCATTATCTTCCAGTTCTGCCTGGCAATAAAGTTGAATAATCTCCGTCCATTCACATGATTCCCATTTTATTTTAGGGATCGTTTGGATCCTTTCATTTGGAGGAATTGAAATCCACTTAATAAACTAGGCTATTTGGCTTGGAATTTGACATTCCACCACTTTCCAGGGTTCACATATAATTTATAGGGTGGGAGATGGAAATTGATTCTATAGATCACCATGCTAAACTTTGCAACTTATAAAATGCTCTTCAACTCGCTCCCATACGGTAGAAATGCAACACACAGTATCTCTCTTGTATAGCCAACAATAATATACAAATATAATCCATATACAACCATATTAGCATAAATAATATGTGTCTAAATTATGATTATTAAAATGATCTAATTCCAAGGATTCAAACAGGGCCTAACGGATTTTACAATTACATTTCATCTGTTTCTAGAAATTCATTTACTGGGCTTCATATACTGTGTATTGAAGATGTGGTATGTTCTTGCTTAGGGCTCTTTATTTATCCGTATCATGTGTCTGTCTCTGTCAAACTAGAATGTTAACATGTATAGCTTATCTTATCTCTACCATGGTCATGCCGAATGCGTAAATTTTCATTACTGTACTGTACTAAGGTACATTGCACTGTATACAGTTTATTCGAACAACAATGTAATGAGTTCTGCCTAATCACAAAGTTTTTGTTGAGTAAATATAATGATGGCAATTGTTTTCATGAAAGCATTTGCACTGCATGCTTGCTCAAAGCATTTTTGTGAGACAACTGTGCTGCAAACTTATTTTGGATGAATTGCAGAACCTTCACCCTTGCATACAACGACAATTGTGGAGAAGTGCACTCTTAAACTGGTCGATGAGTACAAGCACATGCTGTGCCAGGCCACTGAACCACTATCTACATTCTTGCAGTATATAACGTAAGTGATGAAGAGATCCTTTCTTTTTTATTATTGAAAATTGGACCTGTTCATATATTTCATTGCCACACTAGCATTTCCAGCTCTAGTACAGTAGTTTGATTCTAACAGGATGTTGTTTTTCACAGTTATGGCCACATGATTGACAATGTTGTCCTTATCGTAACTGGGACACTACATGAGAGAGATGTTAATGAACTTTTGGAGAAGTGCCACCCATTGGGCATGTTTGACAGGTATTATTGTTGTGTCAGTCTTTTTTTTCTTTCCTTTTTTTGGTCAACTAAGATATGCGGAAAACACCGAATACTAATCTTTATGTCTTGCTGATGAACAGCATTGCATCACTTGCTGTTGCTCAAAACATGCGTGAGCTTTATAGGCTGGTTCTAGTCGATACACCACTGGCCCCTTACTTCTCAGAGTGCATAACATCTGAGGTAAACACTGCAGCTGAACATTTGTGCATTACATCTGTGCTCCAACAAATATCAACTCATCTTTGTTCCTGCTTTTCTTTACAGCTAACATTGCCTTGGTAATGAGAACTGTTGGTATTTTGTAGGATTTGGATGACATGAATATTGAGATTATGAGGAACACTCTCTACAAAGCATATCTTGAGGACTTCTACAAATTTTGCCAGGTATATAGTACTCGAGATGGTGGCTTATGGTGTTTTCTCAATAATATTAATTGTTCTGTTGATTATTCGTCTATTCTCTAATTTCTAAATGACTATTTTGGTACAGAAACTAGGTGGTGCAACAGCTGAGATCATGTGTGATCTCCTTTCATTTGAAGCTGACAGAAGAGCTGTTAACATTACTATAAATAGGTAAAGAGTGTTGGATTTTGCATTTCCAACTTCACATCTTCCAGCTTTTTGCATGCAAAATTGCCATAATGCTGTCCTAATTTCTATGTTTTGTTTTGCAGTATTGGTACTGAGTTGACAAGAGATGACCGCAGGAAGCTGTACTCCAACTTTGGTTTATTGTGGGTTTTCTTTCTAAAGAAACACTATTGTTTTTTTTTTTTGGTTAATTAAGATGTCCAGTTTTTTTTCATGTTAGTTTAATTTTGATTTGATGTCCTTCAGGTACCCATATGGTCATGAAGAACTGGCCGTTTGTGAAGATGTTGACCAGGTATGTCTCTAATTATGTTTGATGCATTATTTAATATAAAACATCCTGCAATATTCTTTAATTCACGCAGTTTTGGTCTTTCGTGCTTGTTAGGGTCACCTTTTCCTTTTTGATGCCATATTATGGATTTTTCTTTAGTACGTGTTGTTTTGTAGAATTTCTCACTTGAAGTTACTATAATATATTTCATGCTATGGCCTGTTTGGATAAGAGGATTTCTATTGCACAGTGTACTAGTAACATGACATTGCTTTATGACAAATTACTGCTTTGTGCATTCCTCTCGATGTCATGCCTGTAGTGTAGGCCTCTAGTCTTTCAAGATGGACTGCATTTGCAGTGAATGCCTGTGTAAATTATAATTACATCTTTCATTTTGGTTGTTCATCATGTAGGTTCGTGGTGCAATGGAGAAGTACCCGCCATATCAGTCTATATTTTCCAGGATTTCATATGGAGAAAGCCAGATGTTGGATAAGGCATTTTATGAGGAGGAAGTAAAGAGGCTATGCTTGTCCTTTGAGCAGCAGGTATGTATATTGTTTTTTGCTTTGGTATGTTATAGCCTTATAGGAATCACTTCATGCTATCACAGTACTCTTGGAAATTCAAAACTATTCTCCATTCATGGTGCTATCTTCTGACACGTCTCGTATGGCCCTTGTAGTTCCACTACGCTGTTTTCTTCGCTTACATCAGGCTCCGCGAGCAGGAGATCAGGAACCTGATGTGGATCTCTGAATGTGTCGCTCAGAACCAGAAGTCCCGGGTCCATGACAGTGTCGTGTTCATCTTCTGAGAACCCCCCAACCATTATATATGTACAAAATGCCTGCTTTGATGATGGCACAGTCGCTTGCCCATTATAAACCTGGGACTTATTGTTATGCCCATTCCCTCTTGTTAGATGCCAGCGGAAAAGAGGGCCAGACCTGGAATCGATGTATGATTTGTTTTGTAGTCAAATAAAGGTGTGATTCTCTGGTACACAGAATAAAATCTTGTCTATTCTTTAGAATAAGTGAAATCTTGTGTATTTTGGGACAGACATTCATTGTCAATATGCAGTATGCTGTCAATTTTGTGATGTTAGTGTCCGAAAACATCTCTTGCCTTGATATATGCAACGGATGACATTCGTACTGTTGCATTGTAAAGGATGTTTTTAAGCTAGTAGTATTGTTTAACGTACTATTTTCCAGTTCTCGTCGGATTTCTCATCTCAAATAATGGATTTCTCATCTCAACTAATAATGGGTGATAGATTGCCGTTTTGGTTCTCTGGGCAGTGGATGTGAGAAGCAGGTTTATCCTTTTCGTTCATGTTTCTGTTCTGGCGGTAGTCTACTATGAGCATCTTGGATCTGTTGGGCTGTGCTTCTGCTGCAGCTGCACATTGAAGATGGCAACGAGCACAAACACACTGGATTTTGCCAACCTAAACCTATGCCCAAGAATAATCTACCCGCTAAAAAACCTACAAACCATCAAGGGTCCAATTTTGTGCCCAGACCAGGTCAAGTGTACCCAATGTATCACTCGTGCCCGCAACATACGTAGGCATCTAAATACTTCTATTAGGCCAGTCTTAATAGGAGTTTCATCAAAGTTTCATTTGCATTAAATAGCATGTCACATATGCATTTATGATGACATGACAGTGCTTTAATGAAGAGAGAGAAGAAATGAGTGTCATGGGGATGAAACTCTCTTGACACGATTATCAACTCTCTATGAGTCATGGAATTAAATGACTATGAAACTATAGAATGAAACTCTACATTCACAGTGGGAGTTTCATCAAAGTTTCATTTCAATCTAGGTGACATGGCAGTCTTGGAAACAACAAAATGAAACTCACCATTGAGACTGGCCTTAAATATTTTCCAACCAACCAAAAAGGATAGGATTGTAATTAATACTTCTCTCAGATATCCAAACAAAAATAATTCCATTAAATATTTTCCAACCAACAAAAAAGGATAGGATAGCAATCAATACTTCTCTCAGATATCCAAAAAAATTTCTATCCGATGACAAATACAATTTTTTTTAAAAAAAGTCTGAAACAACATCCAAATAAAAATATTTAGTTTAATTAAATATTTGTATTGGCCAATACTCTGTTTTAATTCTCATTCTTAGTAAGGTTTAAGCAGCTAAGGCTCATGCGTCAGCACATACTCAAATTGGTGTGAATTCAAAAAAAAAAAAAAAAAAACTCGAATTGGTTTGTTGCTTCCTGCTCACTATATTTGTTTCTGTAGCGACTAGAGCAGTTTATGCCATACAGCAAGCCAATGCTGTGGGCCAGGAAGGGGTAGCAAAAGCGGTACTTCTTTCTTCCCCATTTTATTTTTGTATTATTTTCTTTGCCGATATGGGATAAGCATATATACCACAAAATGGATCAATCTAGTTGAGAAATTTAGGGTGTCATAAGCAGATATGAGATGTTGGACTATGATGAACTGAGTTTAAAAACCTAAAGTGTATGGGTTTGGTTACTACATCCCTAAACCTATACCCGTGAACCTGCTGGGTCTAGCTTTTTGCCATAAAAATCCCATGGATAGAGAATTGATCCATGTCCTTACCTAATAAGGTAAAAGCCCATTGTGTTTCGATACCCATTGCTATCCCTCTGCACAACATAGGACTCCACAACCATAGTAGTAGATGCGGCAGAGAGCAGAGCCCATTGTATGTCTCCTTAGGCCAATCTTATTGGAGTTTTCGTCTGGGTTTTATTTGCATTTAATACTCTGACACGTCAACAGAATTGGTGACTTGATTGGTTAATTATGAAGAAAGAGATAGAGCTTCGTGGACTTTCATCTAGATGGAACATAATTATCAACACAAAATTTGATGTTGCGGTCTTAATGGAGTTTTCATCTGGGTTTTATTTGCATTTAATATTATGACACATCAACAGAATTGGTGACTTGATAGGTTAATTATGAGATAGGTTAATTATGAAGAAAGAGATAGAGCTTCATAGACTTTCATCTAGATGAAACATAGTTACCAACATAAAAATTGATGTTGCAATCTTGATAACAGTGTCATGAAACTCACCATTGAGATTGCCCTTAAAACGTCGCTCCCCTTTTAAAGCATGCCTTTTTAGATCCATAATACGCTTAGGAAACCGAGATGCATGGCCCTAGATTGTGTGTCCGGTCCATGTTTTTGGAACCTGGACCAAAATAAACATCAATGGTTAATCCACTTTTTAGGAATGGTGGAAACTCATAAATCTTGTTAATTTGTTATGATTATCCAGTACATGGAACTTACCTCGGAATAATTATAGAACCACAACTATGAACGAGATCCACTCACTTAATATGGACAACCATCCATCATCCATTACTGTACAAAAGATCCCTTTAGGTAATCATCGTTAGCGAAGGACCATAATAGAAGTAGGTAAGCATGCACAAGAAAAGAGAACATATACATAAGAGTCGACTAATCGAAGACAACTTAGGAGGAAGGTTTGTATTCTATGATGATTTTATATGTTTTGTTAAGAAAGATATGTTGTGGGAAGTTTAAATAATTTACATAAATAAATGAGAAATATCCCACCTAATTGTACTGGGTTTGGATAACAAAAGCCCTCACATTAATAATTTCCATAAAATTTTACGTAGGCCTTTAAATGTTGGTTTTTCCTTAGGAAGTAGAGTATTACAGTTGCGTAATACATACCATGAAAAATAAAATTACGTTCCTTATCTATGGGATATGCATAATCTTCATAACTAAGTTGTTGTAACAACTTGTGGATTCCTTTGGCTATCCTTAGATTATTGTGGCACAGTACCATAGTGAGGTCTCCATTGGTATCTAGATGGATTGCTTTAAGGGTGTTTTTGTGACAGACTAGCCATGGGAAACATTTGAATGGGATACTCCTATTGTAGTAAGGATAAGCATCAAGATGTCATTCTAGAACTAATGCACATTAGCTAGAACAAAATAGAAAAAAGGAAACTATGCCAAAGTTTGTTGTATTTTTTAACATAAAAATAATATCTACAAGATATAAGCCGGTAGAGCGAGACTTAATAATGTTAATCAATATATGAAGTAATTGAAACCGAGCATAATATTTTTTTTAACCTGCTATTTCCATGTGTGGTGCTTGATGTCATGCCCCACCTAAATACCTAATGCCTAGCCGAAGTAATGGATTACTCTTACTTTAGTGAGTCACACCTTGCTTTTACAGAAACATGTTGATGTTGTGATACATTTGCAGCCACCAATGAGAAGAACAGTAATTATGGCATAATTGCAAGCAGTAGGGTTCTGTGCGCAGAAGGGAATGATGGACAATATGATTAGCTCAAACAAGTGTCCTTCACCTAATCACCTTTAAAATGGATATCTTCCTTACGTGCCCAGATATTCATAAGTGAGTTGTCGGCAAGCCAAGCTACACGTAGATGTTGTTCTACCAGGAACAAAAGTGATATTCTATAGTTTTGCATTGGTGTCTATGATCTGCATGTGTGAATTGTGTGTCCAACACACATTTCTAGATCTTACTCCCGAACAAATGCTAAAATGATTGAGCCACTTTTTATGGATGTTGGAATTTCTTCCCGAACAAATGCTATTATGGGGCCTGGACAATGATTTCTATTGGCAGTTCCTCAAAAAACCGCCAGTGGAAATGACTTATTTTTACTGGACTCTCCCACTGGGCGGTTTAAAAAAAAAAACGCCAGTAGAAATAGTGTTAGAACCACCACTACAAATGTTTTGTGTACTAGTGGAGCTTACTCTTTTTGTTGTATTTAATTGAGCTTGAGCTTGACCTTAATCTTAAATCAAATAAACTCCAGGCCCCATAATAAATGCTAGTCTAATAAAGGGTTAATTCTGTATGAAAAAACGACATAAGCTTGACTCAACTTGAAGAACTAGCTCTCACAATACCCTTGCTAGGGAAATGAAGAGCCTCCTCCTTTTCCTAGGAGTACTATAAGAATTCTACTACATATCCAGACTCAAGGAAAGACTTTTTCCGGGCCGGGGCAAGGAAGAAGATGCAAAGATACAACACGTTCGGTAACAAGTGACAGGTGAAAGTAAAAGACGCGCAAAACTATTCCAGAAATAATACGCACGCGCTCCCTAGTTCGTCAGCAGAATTCCTTGTGTTTACCCTGTACGGCGGAATGGTAAATCCACGGAATCTTGACCAGGAGAGACGACAATACAAGTCAGAATTGCTTACCAGGAACAGGAGGCCGACGGGAAACTCAAACCTGACCGGCAGTTTTGAAAGTTTTCATGGGAGAAATTAAGAGGGAAGACTACTGCAGCGCATCTAAAAAAAAAAGGGTCCAATGCATGCATGCTCCTACGTTATCCTTTCCTTTTCGTCAGCGCTTACTACTTGCACCTGTGAGGAGAAATAAAGAAAAACCTTGACGACCATGAACTTTTCATCTCGGCTGGGGGACAAAGTCAAATTCAGAGGTGAAAACTCCTCGATTCCATGTACGGTCGGTCAGGGTTACAAGTCGTTCATCGTGACGTAAAACATAGTTGTGACGTAAACGTCATTGCTTTTATTTGTTTTCTCTTACGAAAGAGATGAAAAGCAGAGCACACATTTCCGTGGAAAATGCTGCGGACGAACAATAGAGCTTTATTAGGTGTAGGAGCTAGCTAGTTGTGCATAACATACATGCACGTGTGGCGCCGCCGACCGGGGTTCTAAAATGTAACCAAACCTTGTGCCGTTATATTGTACCCGGATTTGGTCAACTACGTGCTCTAACCCAGAAGGCCAGAACAGAACACGACTTATTTATTTACAACAACCATTTTACTCTTGACGACACGACACGGGAAAAATTCTTCCTTCGTGGCGTCACCCGACCGCAAATAATATAATATTATAGATGAATTTATTTATGTCCTCGTTTCATTTATTTTAATGCCATGCGAAGAACTTGGGATTTCTTGGCAACTTGCTGCCGGATCAGGACCGAGTTGAGCAAGACCACATGCAATTTGCAAAATGTATGCGGGTGCGTGCGGGAGGACGACGACGAACGACCATGCTCCATGCATCATCCCAGCAACACCGTACCAAGCGTGCCGCGGACACAAATTAAAGGAGAAAGCGTCAAACACCGATGACCAAAGCAGTCACGTCTCCAGCGCCGAGATTAACGAACTAATCAATCGCTTAAGTACTAAATATTAGTACGGATGCCGTTCGTTACCTTGCCGTGTTTTTGCACTTTCATCTTCCTTTTTTTTTTTTAACTCTGAGAGCAGGGACGTGGGTACAACTAGGAGTAGTTTAAAGTCAGCTTTGACATTTTCAGGTAAGTAGATAGGACCACACGGCACGGTTGTTCGTTCGACTGCCTGTCTATATATGGACACACAAGAGAGCCTGCAGGTTCCATATGCAGAAAAAAGAGCAAAGCCACAAGAGAAGATAGAAGAAAGTGCTAGCTCTAAGCTGTGTTCATGGAGCTCAAGACTCTTGTTTTCAAGGACCTGATGAGAGGCGCAACTGACAAGGTACACAAAACCGCCATATCTTTGATTCTTTGTCTTTCTCATCTCTCTCTGCAACTCCAAGTTTGCTTTGCTCATGTTACTTGTGCATGTACGTCCAGATGAACTTGGGCGACGAACCGGCCAGCCCATTTCTGTCACTTAGCCTTGGACCGGCGAACGCGATCGGCGCAAGTTTCCGTACGAGAGGAGGAGGTGAGGAGGCGATCAGTGCACAGGCGCGACCGCACGACGCCAGCAACGCCGACGACGGGATCGGTTTGGCCCTCGGCTTGCGCTGCGACAGCGATAGCTACGGCGCCAGCGAGCCGGTCCGCGGCGTCGGCTCTGCTGGCACCAAGCGGCAGAGGGTGGTAATAGTAAGCGACGACGACAGCGGCGGCGGCGGCGACAGAGGAAGCAAAGAAGGCGCTGCTGCCGCCGGCGCCGGCGTCGGCGCCACCGCATCAGCAGCAGCAGCAGAGGCCGGACCGCGTCACCTTCAGGGCGCGGTGCAGCGCGTCCACGGTGAACGACGGGTGCCACTGGCGCAAGTACGGGCAGAAGGTGGCCAAGGGCAACCCGTGCCCGCGCGCCTACTACCGCTGCACGGGCGCGCCGGACTGCCCCGTCAGGAAGAAGGTCCAGCGGTGCGCGCGCGACGCGGCCGTGCTGGTCACCACGTACGAGGGCGCCCACAACCACCCGCTCTCGCCCTACGCCGCCGCGATGGCGTCCGCCGTGCTCGCGGCGTCGTCGTCGTCTGCGGCGCCACGGGACGCGGCAGCGGGCGCTGCTGCTAATACCGCCGCCCGCCGCGCCAGCTTCGACGACGACGCGCCGCGGCTGGCCTTCCCCATCTCCGTGCTGCCACCGGCGGCGCCGCAACCGCGACGCTACTCGTCGTCCAGCGGCGCCCTGGCCATAGCCGGTCCGCCGACGACGACTGCGGCGGCGTCGACTCACAGCAACGTCGCCCCGATGGCTAGCATCGTGCAGAAGGCGGTCGCGGACCCCAACTTCCGCGCGGCGGTGATGGCCGCCGTCGCCAGCTACGTCGGCGAGCAGTGCGGTGGAAGAAATATCGACGACATCTTCACCTTGCCACCTCCATGCTAATCATCATTGATGGGCTCACAAATATATTTACATTAATTATGACATCATGTACATTAATTTATCCCATTCAATTCATTTGTTCTTTGCTTACCAGTAACTTAGAGTACTTCAGGTTGTAACACCTTTCGCGACGTTCATGTTCTGAATTCATTTGTCTTGTAATTAATAACAATTCTTTTCCGATGGAAACTGGTTCATGTTGATATGATATGAATTGGCTCGGTGAATTCTCATATACTGTTCTGAGTTAATTAACTTTGTATTGTAATTGCAATCTCTCTTGACATTAGTTTACTTGGTACTAATAATAGTCTAATAAATTGGCCATCTACCGCTGTGAATTCTGTTTTGATTCATGAAATTGATTAGGTTATTCATCGTGGAATTAAATCTATGACTCAACATGGAAACTTGTATATATGACTAATGTTTTTCTAATGTTAGATGGAGAGCCGTTTGACAGCAAAGTGCGTATTAGTCTCTGAGATGTTCTCATAGAGATAGAATAAGTGTGCATGTATGTAATCATTCATGGGCACAGCCGAATTCTTCTCCTTGAACTGTTCTTAAATTTGTTTTGAAAGGCAAGCTTCTCCTCAATTGTTAATTGTTGTAATTTACTTGTCTCATGTGCCAGGAAAAAAAAACCCATTTGTTCAGGCGACAGTTGTGAGCCTTGAGATGATCCATCGACGCCAAATTATGATCTAAATTCAGACAAAAACAATTAACAATATACATTTCAAAGATAATTAACAATATCAATTTTTTTTCTATAGTAACACAATTACAAAATTCTGATCGAAATCGCCATAAAAACAACTAACAAGTTACAAGTAAATAGACATGAATCTTGAAGCAAGATTACCGACTACACACGTCGCCTGAATGAAAGCCTGATTTAGGCGACTATTTCTTAGAAAAAATGAAGGAGATAAAACAAACAGCAGTAGAATAATCAAGGAAATCAAATTAGGCTTGGTGTGTTGGGCCAGCCCAATCGTGGGGATCATAGCCTGTTCTACATGATATAAAAGTCCGGTCCAAACAGTGAAGAGAAGCAATCACACAAAACCTGCTTATGTGGGGATCATTCTCTATCCTGCTTACGTGGCCCCCACCCAGCGTACACGTGGTGCGGTGGTCTCTCGCCATCTCGCGTTCGGCGACTCCAGTCGCGCCTCCCCTGCCTGCCTTCCCCTCTCCTCCGGGCTCCGGGGTCCGGGCGCCCTGCCTGCCCCTGGATTTGGAACCAAGAAAGAAACCTGCTGCTGCCCACGGTTTCCGAATCCCCATCGCCGTCCAAGAACAGAAGGCACGGGAACAGGGATCGCAGATCCGCCAAAACCACATCTCCTGGTTCGCCGTCCGTCCCAATCTATTCCCGGGCCAGGGAGGCGGCGCTTCTTGGTTCCTGCATCCGAGCCCAAGGTGATACAAACTTGTGCTCTGGCGTTCTATCTTCTTGTAGGAGTCACTGAACCCACTATGCCGATTCATCTGATTCCATGTGTAGGAAAGTCAGATGGAGTTTTCGTCCATGTGTAGGGAAGTCGATGGAGTTTTTGTTTGTGTGGTTTGGAATAATTTAGATAGATGAATGGATTCATGTTCAAATCATGCCTATAGGATGTTTGTTGTAATGCCCAATAGCGATGTCACCCTGTTGTTTTGAGAGGACACCTAACTAGAGATTAAACTGTGCGTGTAGTTCCTGCAATCAGAGTCGCTTATATTATGAATGGATTCAAGTTGAAATCATGCCTATGGGGTGTTTGTTGTAATGCCCAATAGCGATGTCACCCTGTTGTTTTGAGAGGATACCTAACTATAGATTAAAATGTGCGTGTAGTTCCTGCAGTCAGAGTTACTTATATTTCATTTATTGGGTACATATATATGCTGGCAAACCTTATCTTTATGCTGCCTGCCCTACATGTGTGTGTAGTATTTGTTAGTTGGTGACAGTGTAGATATATGATGTCTGTTTGATTAATCCTTCAGCGATTTCTTGTAGACATGGATCAGCCTGAGGAAAACCCTGAGTTCCCAAGCTGTGATGCCTACTTTGAAGCTATCCAGTCCAAGAAGAAGTTGCCACTGTCTTTGCAAGAATCGCTAACTGCTGCCTTCGCTCAGATTCCAGTCTCATCCTTCCCCGAGGTTCCAACTGGTCGAGGTACACACTTTTGCAAAACAAAACTACTCATTGATTTTTATGTGTTTCATCGCCTTTACTGTACAGTTTGTAATCCTCATTATTTTATATGCAGTAATTGAAATTCCTGGTGATACTTCTGTCCTTGACGCTGTAAGGACTCTCTCTGAACAGAACATAAGGGCAGCACCAGTGCTGAATCCAGAACCTGGGGCTCCTACTGATTGGCAGGGGAGGTACCTTGGTGTCATTGATTACTCAGCAATCATCCGTTGGGTACTAGAAAATGCTGAGCTTGCTGCTGTTGCACTCTCGGCTGCATCAGCAACTGCTGCCGGAGTTGGTTTGGGTGCTGTTGGTGCGGTTGGGGTGGCAGCTTTGGGTGCAACTGGCCCAGCTGCTGTAGCTGGCTTAACTGCAGCCGCAATTGGGGCTGCTGTTGCTGGTGGATTAACTGCTGAAAAGGGTGTGGCGAAGGATGGGCTAACTGCTGCAGATCATTTAGGGGAGGATTTCTACGAAGTTTTGCTTCAGCAGGAACCATTCAAATCAACAACAGTAAGCCATTTGGCCCTGGCCTGAACAGTTATGCATGTAACCACTGAATGAACAAATAGTAACTCTTTTCTTTTGTTAGAATTGATCAAATTTAAGAATCCGTCCACTCAAAGGAACACACTTGACCTAATGTTTTTCAGTGTGGCTAAACTTAAGTTTGGTTCCTAGGGTTGAACCATATATTACAACCGTTGCCCCATTGTTTTAAGTTTAGATGTATCTTGACTTTTTTAATTATTGTTGTTACCTGCACTGGGTTTTGTTAATAAGATTCAAGTTGGTTCAGACCCTTTATTCTAGTTAAATATTGTATGATGACCATCTGTTGTTCTTTTACTGCTGCAGGTTCGATCGATTGTAGAGTCATACCACTGGTCTCCTTTCGTCCCCATTACACTGGACAGTTCCATGCTGACTGTACTTCTGTTGCTCTCTAAGTACAGACTGAGAAATGTCCCTGTGATTGAGCCCGAAAAACCTATCATCAAGAACTTCATTACTCAGGCTGGTGTTGTCAAAGGGCTGCAGCAATGTAAAGGAAGGGATTGGTTTGACTACATTTCTGCACTTCCCCTTTCAGACTTGGGACTTCCATTTATGTCCATCGATGAGGTTATTTTGTCTCCCTTTTATTTCTGCTTCAGTTGAATTCCACCCTTTCAGTGGAAGAGCCAGTTCCCTATGTTCCATGATATTCTGATTAATTTACTTGCGCATCCTGCAAAGCACTACATTTTAGAGTTCCTTATGTGTTTGCCTCTTCAACCGACACTGTTAAATGTTGATATGACAATTTTGTGTTTTTTTCAGGTTATCACCATCAACAGTGATGATCTGATATTAGAAGCTTTCAAGTGCATGAAGGATAACAAGATTGGTGGTGTACCAGTAGTAGAAGGCCCCAAAAGAAAACTTGTTGGCAGTGTTAGCATAAGGGACATCCGCTTTCTGTTGCTTAGACCTGACTTATTTTCAAATTTCAGGTATCTAGCTATCTTATAGTGTGGGTCCCTGTGTTCTTTTTTCTTTTTTTTCTTTTTTTTTTATAATTGTATCCCTTGTGTCTTAATGGTTTCTTGCATACAGGCAACTTACGGTCATTGAATTCATGAAGACTCTAGGCTCCACTCTTCCTGATTCAGGGAACAATTGCCTGGTGCAGCCACCACCCACCTGCACTCCTGACGCTTCCCTTGGTAGTGTTATTGACAGCATTGCATCAAGAATAACCCACAGGATATATGTAGTGGATGATGACCTTGAGGTTGTCGGTGTTGTGACTCTGCGTGATGTGATCTCATGCTTTATCCACGAGCCACCTGGTTATTGCGACAGCTATTTGGCTTCAGCGATGGAGAAGCTTAAGGGGAAAGGTGTCGGATCAGTTGAGAAATGTTGAGCTTTTCTGTAGCGTGAATGCTGAATAACAGGTGTGTGATGAAGGTTTATTTAGTTGGAACGGTGCATTCATGTGTTAATCTAGCAAATTCTGTGTAGATTAATTAAGAAGGCCCTGTTTACCATGCCATTTCTTTGGGTTGTTTGCTGATCAAATGGGTGGTAACTATTAGGAGGCGATCGTACCCATTTACCGAGGTTGCAGGCTCTGGACACACCTTCACTTTTGAACAACTCAGCTATCGACGTCCAGGCAGGAAACCTGGTGCAGGGACAACACTTTCTCCAAAACCACCATCTCCTAGTTCGCGGTAGATGAACCCATCGAGAGAAACGAAGCCCACACAACCTTGGAGGAAAGCGTATCATCTTGATATGAGAACTTGCCATTCTTACTCATTTATCTTTTCTGAAGTCTGCCGAAATCTGCTATCTGTTACTGTCAGCCGGGCATTTCCATCCCAACAATGTTCAGCAACGCAGCGAGCATCCTGAAAGCAAAGATCAATTCAATTCTATTGTGAATGAAGAACTTTTTGTTGCTATATAAGCCGGACTACCAGGATCAGAACTTCCCTAACTCAACATCCAAATTTTCAATTAGTAGAAAGAAACAGCCACATCTGCTTAGCCATCGTACACCTCTAGAACAGATGTTTTGACTAGTTTTTTTCACATCAAAGCAAACAGCTAACATTATCGATGAAAGTAGCTAGGCCTAATACGGTTTTAACGATTAATGACAACAACAATAATTGTAACTAAATGTATTTTGTAGCGGCATTACTTAGTGATGTCACAAGGCAACTTTTTGGATCAAGTAGTCAAAAATATGTGGGCCTGGTGTTAGTAGACTAGCTATAGCAAAATAATGTTGAGTACCCGCTCTGTCCTAAAATATATTATTCTGCCCTAAAATATAGACATAATTACTTTTTTATTTAAGTCTCTTAATACAAAGTTATTCTCTATAGATGCACGTAAATTATACAGTCTAAGAGCATCTCCAAGAGTCTTTTTAGACTCGCTCTCTAAATTATCATTTGGAGAGTCATTTGCATAAATTTCGTTTTCTATATGTCTTCACTTTCCAACAACATTTTTATATCTTGCATGTACTCTACAGAGTCATTCTCATTATCTATCTTTGGCTAACGAGAAATCTGAAATAGACGTTAGCCATATTTAGATTAGATGATCATTTAAAGTTCTTGGAGAATGTTTTTCTATCAAATTCTCTATTTCTAACAATTAGAAGAGATTTAGAGAGTCTCTTGGAGATGCTCTAAGCTTGCTTGTGATTCCTTTCGTAAATATGTTGGTTATCTATTTTTTTAATAGGTAGGCAAAGGGAACTTAAATAAATGTGTAGAATAAAAGGCATTATGATCTAGAGACATTATGGGTATGTTTGGTTCAAAGATCAGCGAAGTTGCTAGTCAAATTTTATTCTAGATATCCAGTTTTAGATGTTTGGGATCAAATGAACCGCGACCAGAGCACTTCAGAGTTTCACGAAGTCGGAACCAAACAAGCCCTAAAAGCATTATTATAGGAGTGTTAACATCTCTCTATTTTACTTTTTTAGCAAAAAAGAAAGAAAACTCAACTCCAGCAGTTTGATAAAAGTCTCTTAAAAATAAAAGGCTGCTAAATATCCTCTTTAACCTGTATGTCTGCATAGCCGATAGGAACTTTGTATCCACTGCTAAACAATTCCCTATTGGAGACAAAAAAAAAACACCTAGAGAGAGAAATAAAGTTCTTATACATATTTTAGAAAATAATTAGAGTTCTCCAAAGGTTAAAACAATTGGGTTCCTATTGGAGAGGAGAGAAAAATAAAGTTAATTAATTACCTATTTTTTTTAAAAAAAACCTGGAGTTACTGTAACTTCGCCGAAAGCCCAGAACCAATAGCCACAAAGTGGCTGACCTCTGCGGCCTGCAGTTCCTTCCTGGGCTCCTGGGTCCTCCTGGCTAGCTTCCTGCGGTGTTCTTCCTCGCAGCCCAATCAGCAGACCACGTCAGCAATCCGCGTCGAAACCCATCGCAGCCGTCCACCTGAAACGGCATCAATGTCTCGAACCTCTCCACGTCATCGATCCGGGGCACTTGCCTCTGGACCAATCAGCGCCCGTCCCTTGCGGTCTATAAACCGATCGCACCCCTCTCCTCAATTCGCAAGCAAACACAGCGAATCCCCGCCCGCAAACCCGACCGAGCAAAGCGCAAAGGGGTCCCCCACCTCGAACCAAGCCACCGCATCGATGGCGCCCAAGGCGGAGAAGAAGCCGGCGGCGAAGAAGCCCGCGGAGGAGGAGCCCGCGGCCGAGAAGGCCCCGGCAGGGAAGAAGCCCAAGGCGGAGAAGCGCCTCCCCGCGGGCAAGTCCAGCGCCGGCAAGGACGGCGAGGGCAAGAAGGGCAAGAAGAAGGCCAAGAAGAGCGTGGAGACCTACAAGATCTACATCTTCAAGGTGCTCAAGCAGGTGCACCCGGACATCGGCATCTCCTCCAAGGCCATGTCCATCATGAACTCCTTCATCAACGACATCTTTGAGAAGCTCGCCGGCGAGGCCGCCAAGCTCGCCCGCTACAACAAGAAGCCCACCATCACCTCCCGCGAGATCCAGACCTCCGTCCGCCTCGTCCTCCCCGGGGAGCTCGCCAAGCACGCCGTCTCTGAGGGCACCAAGGCCGTCACCAAGTTCACCTCGTCGTAGATAGGGTTGCCTCCCCACTTGTTTGTGTACTGGTTTATGGTGGTATTAGTACTGGATGGATGCTGTTGGCCTGTTGCTATTCGTGGATCCCTCTGTTAATTTATCTAGTAGCAGTATTGTTACCATCGGCCCTGTTCAATGGGATGGAAATGAATGGTTCAGTGTGTAGTTGGGATTCTTGGAGAACCGAGGTTGTGCTTTTCATATACTGCTCCCTGATGGATCTGGAATGACAATGGTGCCTTTTCTATTAGCTCAGTTCAATAGAGATTCATTTTCATTGTGAAATTTTGGTAATACTTCTGAATGTGTAACTGTTGCCTGCCTGTCATTTCTTTTGCACTTAATCAGGTTCTTGGAATACTAAATTGCTGTATTGAGAATTTGCCTAACAAACTCCTGTCTCTTGTGGCTGTACTGCTTTGTGAAGGCTAGCATTTGTATTAATCTTGACTATGTGTGTAGCCTATGGTCCACTGCTTTAGTGCTTCTGTGAACCTTTATTGTAGAATTGCTTCCATAATTTTTCTTCCAGAGAGCATAACTGTGCCAACTGAAATAGCTTGCTGCTGTTCTGAATGCCTGTTGTTTGCATATCTTTCTGTTCCATTTCCAATAAATTAATGGCAATCTAAACTCAGGACTAGCTGGCAAACATGAAATGTGCATCCTGGCGGACCTTCAGTGCTTTGCTTGTTTATTACTGCTATAGTTCTAGTGATGTCAGTTCTTCCTCTTGAGTCTTCATGCACTCCTAGAAGCTAACTGGTTGTCTAATTACATGCGTTTTTGTGCCTACATCCATCATCGTCAGTGCGGCTCTGTTCTGAACTCCTGATGAAAGAAAGAATCAAAGCATTCCAGGACATTTTTATCAACTGCTGTTATTGGATTCTGAGTGCATCCAGCATGCCATTGTCTGTTTGACACTTTTGAGAACCAAACTGTCGTTGTGTTCATGCTGCAAATTTTGTGGCCACTACAAATTTCGACTATGGTTTGGGGTCTTGTGGTTGTTTTCCAGGTTGAATTGTAGCTGTACATGCAGCTCTGAGCCAAGTGATGGTTGGGCATCTTAATAATGTGAAATTTGTATAATTTATGTCCTAATAATGTGAAATTTGTATAATTTATGTCTCATCCCTCTTATGCAACAAAAAATACACATGGGAGTTAAAGTGCTTACCATAGAACTTATATGGCTTTAATTATTTCAGTATACATCTATTACCATGGCTGGCAAAACAGGCTAGAAGGGATCAAAGGAAGTACTGGTGACTCCTGATATGGCGGTGTTGTGATGCTGGTGCGCCCAAGTGCAAGGCTGGTATAGCCAATAGGGGATGTGTTTTTTGGTTTTGTTTCTAGCTTGATTTCAAATCCACTTGGATCTGATGACTACTTGGGTATATATTTGATTCTAGAAGTCTGAGTTTTTTTTTTTTTTCTTTCTTAATTCCAAATCCCACGTGGATCTAGGGGTTCATATTTGTATGTTGAATTTGGGTTTCAGTTTCTTTGAAAGAGAAATAGCAAGAGCGCCTTTGCATTGAAGGGGAAATATAGAACACAAAGTTTTTCCTTCAAATTTGCTCAAGACCACTAGGACATTCATTCCACATTAGAGGGCACACACTCAGCATTTACCCATGTTATTAGATTCTAGTTCCCAAACATCATCGTCTTCAGAGTAAAATTATGAATATAGTGATTCTTGTTCCCTTTATTTTTTCTCCTACCACTCATTGCTTTTCAGTTAAAATTCAAAGGCCAACCTTGAATGTATGGATAAGTATATAACCCCCATTGACCTGTATGTACATTACATGTCTTAATTGTGGACCCAACAACATGAAAGTCCACAAACAGACCCGTCTTTTTACTGGAAGGCATTCTCCTTTTCTCCCCCTTTCTTTTTGAAACCAAATGTTTGCACAACCTGAAATTTTCATGTATGGCAGGAGCTTTTAGTTTGGCATAATCAGTGATGCAATTGCCTCCGATGATGCATTGAGATAACTTCTTTTTCCAGAAAATGTTCATATCAGTCAAGTGCTGATGTATGTTTTGTGTTGCGCTATACTTTTGCTAACTGGGTGCAGCAGTTCATGTCTCAGTTTAGCTAGCAGACGGTTCTGCACTTCGATGGAACACTTCGCCTTCAGATTTATTTGGACCCTTGCAAGAAGTTTGATTTAAAAAATGAATCAATCTCTTGAGGATGAAACCCTTTTGAGTAACTAATCATATGGTACATATTTTCCTTATAGCTTAAAATTTAATATATTCTGTGCCTGAAAAATAAGCGTGGGCTTGCATCTGAGTATTGGTGCTCTTGTAAATAAATGTATTATAATGAGGAAAAGGCCAAGCTTATTCGTTCTGTCCGCAAGAGATTTATGCAATTCTTTTTTTCCACGAGTCAAACAATTTAAAGTTTGATCAATGTTATAGAAAGGTATTAACGTTTATGATACAAAATAAGTACCATTATGAAATATATTTTTATAGTAAACTTAGTTGGAGACATAAATGGTAATACTATTTACTATAAAGTAGGTTAAAATTAATCTAGTTTGACTTTGGGAATCCCAGATGAAGGGAGTACATGCATATGATATACTTTGGATAATTCATTAAGTATTATATCGTTTTTACCTGAAACATGAGTTCTCAAAATCTTTTTGGTAAATATGCCTGTCGAAACATTGAAAGCACACAGTTTACATTTCCCTAAATAGGTATAAAAGAGGTGGTCAATTTGTAGCAACTATTTTTTTTACTATAATTGTGGTCTTACAATATAACTTTTGATCTCTCATCTTATATATAAATCTAAAAATCATTCGTGATACCATGTCAGTTAGTTACCAACTAACAATGCCAGTCATAAAGACTTTCTATATAAATATGTTGTACTAGACAGAATATCATTTAGTTCTGAACTTCCCCAATAGTGAAACCATGTTTGGATGAGCTTTCGTCTGCTAGTACTGTAGCACACAACCAAAGCACCTCAATTCCGATTTGCGGAGCACTACCCACAAAAATGGTCACCAGGAAGGGATCAAGGTGTCCCGGGAAGATTACCAGGTCATCCAGATCGCCATCTTGAGGTGGTTACCAATGCAAAAAAAAAAACTGAATTCTTGGTTCTTGCCTTGGTTTGGTTGACTTTTGACAAAACATAGCAAGATCTGCCCTTTCTATCTTCTAAACGAATTGCTCTTTTTTTCCGATGAAAGTAATGATCATGAATAGGGGTGAGTCAGCTGCTTCTGCTCCTAGAAGGCTAGAAATAATAGCACCATGAGGCATATGCTGTTGTAATATGGGAACAAATAATCTGATGAGTTCAGGGAGCATTACAGGTAGGCATGCTGCAGGCACAAAACAAATGTTTTTCTTCACTCACTGCACCCAGAAAGGGGAACAGGGAACGGCAAATATCAGCACAACTGCACAAGTATGTTATCAGTAGCACCATCGGTTGTAATTGATGAAGCCACAGTATAGAGTTAATTAGGTCGGTGAAGTTGTCCAAAGGGTAATGATCTGCTAGAACTAATGTCAATCTGTTTAATTAATTTTATATAGGTTTGATTGAGGGATCAAAATTTTCTCCATGCTCGTTTCAAACAACAAAAGAAAATAAAAGAAAAGAAAGCCCCATGCATCTAGGCGAAGCTGCCAGCAGCTAAAGATTCAAAAACATGTTACCTGAAAATGCATCATCAAGCCTCCCAGACATTCTATTGTTAAGCCATTCAAAAAGTAAAGAGACTAGCATATATATTCCAAAGCACCTAATACAAATTCACATTGAATTCTGGCCAAATATATTCCATTCATTTGCACGTCAAGATTATATTACCAACAAGGAACCAAGAAACTTTAGAACCAGATTATCACAGCAAGAACACAACACTCCTAACAAGTTTTTTTCTTGAAGAATTTCAAGTCCTCCACCTTTTCATTGTAGTTGGAAACAAGCTACCTATTTATAGATCAAACAGCAACAAATCACTAACAAAATACTAAAAATGATCCAACAACAGAACAAACTGACAAAATTATGGCTACTTCATTTCATTCATTCTGAAAGTCATGAGATAGTAGCAGCTGCAGCTCAAAGCAAAACAATCACGGCTGCACAGATCAGGCACAAAATTCTCTGAAACAAAGAAGCAGAAAAATACCAAACAGACATGTGCAAACACATTAGTGCTGTAACTGATTGAATACTAGAACAAAAGACTTCTTAACAGCATTGGGCTTTTAGTTTGCCGCTCAGAATGCAGGCAAATTGGAACTTTGCCATCAGCTACAACTATGTTTCAGAAGCAACTCAACTGAAAATGCATAATAAAGCATTCCAGAAATTCTATTATTAAACAATTCAAAAAACAAGTGATACAGCCTACCAAGAAAAAAGACAATACAGGCCATACATATTAGATCACGTTCCACTCCATTGACATGCAGAAAAGGATCATGTTTCACTCCACTGACATGCAAAAAAGAGGCACACATTAATTTCCGTCAATACGAGTAACCCCTCCCCTCCGGCCCTACATTAATATGAGAAATCACTGTTCTGACTACAAAACACAACACTCACAAACCATAGTGAATTTCTACCAGATATATTTTTATCATATTCTTCTGGCTAGCATCGACAGCACATAACATAAATAAATCCACACTGAATTCTGGCCAAATATATTCCATTGATTTGCACTTCAAGATTATATATTACCCACAAGGAACCAAAATTCTTTACAACCAGATTATCACAGCAAGAATATAGGAGGATACTTAGCAAGTTTTTTAGGAACAACGGCAGGTGCATCGCCTTTTCATTATCATCATATACAGTATCGGAAATGGCTCCGCCTTTTCATTACAGTATAGTAAACAAAACAGTAAATACAGGAGTTCCCTAGACAAACGATCTTGAAAACGCTGCTCTTGTTCACTCATGGCAGTGAGCACGAACTGAGTAAAAGGTAGCATTTCATTCATTGAACTGATCGTTACATAGAGGAGCCCAGAAAAGATCTGGGGCTTCATGAAACCAGACCGAGTCACAGGGCTGATCAGCCGACCTAGCAAGTACATGTGCTACTATATTACAACATCTACAGACATGGATGGGAGAAAAAAGTAATAGAAGAGCCTCGAATCATCTGTTTGATATCTTGGACAAGGACACCAGTTTCAGAGCGGTCCATGGCATTTGATTGTAGCTTTAGTATTAAAGAGAGGCAATCTGAAGCAATTATCACCTGATTGCTTGAGATCCCTGAGACAAGGAGAGCTGCATGCTTGAAAGCCGTTGTCTCCGCTAGCTCTGGACCAATGACCCCATCGATGCTCTCCCAACTCCCAATTGGTTTGATCCAGTGAAAACTGTTGCATCAACGTTCACCATAATCCATCCTTATGGTGGTGGAGCCCATCTTTTAGGCTTGTTTGAGTCACACCTGTTGGAAGTAATCGGTTCATAAACAAGCAGCAATACCATATCAACATATTACGAACAGCATTCCTCGCTTCCCAAATGTGCCAAAAAGAGATTGTTAATTGAGTAGCTTCTTTTCCTGTGGAGCTTGCCAGGAAGTTGAACTACCATTGCCTTGCCAGAAAAATAGTTTGGTGCATTATTTTGAGCCCACATCTCTGATTCAGCTCTCTCCATATCTCTGAAACGTACTGGCATGTGAGAAAAACATGCTCAACAGATTCTTCTCTTCTACAACGGCAGCAGCATCAGAGGCAGGGATATTTCTATTTTTAAGTTGTTGACCAGTAGGAAGAAAATTATGTGCAAACCTCCATAGAGCAATCTTCATCTTAGGTGGCGCCTTGATTCCCCCAAAGGTGCTTCCATTCTTTTGCTATACAGATTTGGTCAGAACTAGCACCTCTCATTTGCACTTGCATTCAGATGAGCACCTTCAGTTCTAGCCATAACATATGCTGACTTCACAGTGTAAATACCTAATTTGGTGTGCATCCATGACATAAAGTCCTGCAAGGGGTTTTGACAGAGGAATCCTGAGAATACATGAGCATTTGCTGCACTAAAGCAAGCTCGCACGAATTCGCCATTCCACAGCCCAGATGTTTCATTGATTAGGAAACTCACTCCGAGATCAGCTGGTAGATGTGTTATTGGATTAATCAGGTGGACTGGTGATTCAGGAAATCATCGATCCTGGGCAAGTCTGATATTTTCACCAGTGCACACTCTCCACAGGATGCCTCGCTCCAGAAGGTGCATCAAGCTGTGCCAAGTGAATGTGCAGCTCCTAGTTGGACCAGCCTCCATGAAAGAGCTATCTGCGTGGTATCTTCCTTTAAGAACTATGTGAGTGTGGATTTTCCGTCTGTATGTGCGGCCGCACGGGTTATCTAGGCCGTTAAAGTGTTCTCGACACTGAGATTCGTGCTGGAAAGGGTAACAAGTACAGATAAAATTATATTCAACATCGAAGGGCAAGTTTGGAAAGATAAAAAGTTACGGACAGGCTGGCATCGCGGCAAGAACAATAGTTCAATATCTGTAGCCACGATTGAAACAGTGAAATGAACTTGAACGTATTAGAAGAAGAGGGGGAAGTTCAGCTGCAGAGCACAGTTGCAAGAACCAGCTTCCAGAGAAAATCAACTCTCCACTAAATACCAAAGTAAGAAGTCCTCCATAGCCAGTGAAGGTGAATGAAATGTACCAGGGTTGGCATTCATATATGCAAGGACAACCGGTGAAGGTGCACAGCGTCCCTAAAATGTCAGTAGTACATCTGCAAAAACTGATCTGAGTGAAGAAATTAGAATCAATTTCAAGTTAATGTCTTCAGAACAGGATTCAAAGGAAGCTCTTTGAAATTGATGGTTCAGAATCTGACAAGCCTGTACCAGTCTACCGATGGTCCGAAAGTTTTTTTTTCATTAAATGCAAAAGTGGTTCACAATTGGTTAAAGATAGGAAGAACATGTATGTGCCCAGTGTGCATGATCAATGTGCATGATCAAAGGTTCAAAGCTAATGCAAGCCACTATAAAGTCTGACGAGTGAACCTCAACTGAACAGAAGCAGCACTGTACAGATTCAAATATACAATAAACACTAGTTCCAACCATGGTGTGATATGTGATACAGGAACACATTCTGCATAGTATGGAGAAAAGAAGGGAGTAGCATTTTACAGATTCATATATATAATAAAGAAGTACAACTGTGTTATCTGTGATACAGGAACACATTCTGCTGTACAAAGAAATGAAAATGTGCATAAAAATGCAACATATTACAGGTTACAAGGAGAGAGATCACTAATAAACTAGCTACGGTGGCATATTGCAGACTAACAGAACACTAGACAATAGTCAAAAGGCATAAAACTACTACTTCCAGAATACGAGAACACATATACGTAGAGTAGGAGGAAGTATAGATCCTCCACAAGTCATAAACGGGCTTGCTGGTGGAAAAGCTTGAGCCTCCATCTAGAGGTTCAAAAAGAACTTGCTGGTTGCTTGCTGGTTCAAATAATATCAGTTTTATAGTATCTCGACACGCATTAAAACTACTAGAGCTTTCAAAACCATGCTTTTAATTTTGTATAGTCCTGCCAGACGTTGGTGGTCTTGACGGTTTAAAGTGTGCTTGTCTACCTGCTGCACATATATAACTGATTACACTTTTTATTTAATTGGGAAAATAAGGGCTACAGTAAGGAGCTAATTCATTAACAAGGGATGCTTAGAAGACATGTACTAGAGAGAAATGGTGAGAAGTAGGAAATCCTAGATACAACAGAAACCATAAACCAAAGCAGTAGGGTGAGAAATAGAACATACTGTTCGGAGAGCTACATATTGCAACTAGTCCAGAAGTACTAAACAAATCAGGTAGCAAAATCTTAATGCCATAGATTCAAACAATGGGATACATGCAATGTACAGTACGTAGATCAAATAATAATATCCATGGTCCAAAACTCAGTGATGTAACAAAACAAAATAACACAAGATGAACTATAGTAACCGATTCCGAAGAACATTTGCTATTACCAAGTTTGAAAAGAAAATAGCATAGAAACAAAGTGCTATGAAGAAGGTCAATATAGAAGCCAAAGTGCTATGAAGTTGACGGGAAAGGAAGCACAAGAAACTAAGGATCCAACGGAAAATAGAGAGACGCAGGTGAACATAGGATATAGCTGTTACAATTGTACATGAGAAGCTTTCATAATTGATTTTTCACTTGAATAGTACTCAACCACTCCAGCATCCCATCAACTGTGTAGATGTACTTGAACAGAGAAATTTACTTCAGGTGCAGCAGTGGACAGTATTTCTGTGGGGACCTGGCAACAATGGAAAAGTAATCAATCATGACTAGACAGTGGTGAAACTCGTAAGGAATGAGATTACACTAGAGGTTACATGACTGAATAAGAAAAGATCACTCTAATGCAACATTGTTAAAACAATTGACGAGCTTGTCTAGCATTTAGCCAAATTAAACTAGTAAATAAAACACTGCCTTTTAATAACACAGTGTGGACAATATATATTGACCAAACCATCACTATAAAGTACTTGTCTGCAAACTTGAGAAGAACAAGTTAACAATGCAAAACTTTCAGATATTCCATCAGGAAAAGATTATAATCATTTCACTAACAGTAATAGATAGTTCAGAGACAAGAGTTAGGGCGTGTTTGGATGGTGTGGAAAAAGTTTTGCCTGTGTCACATCGGAATGTCGGAGGGATGTCGGAAGGGGGTTTCAAATACTAATAAAAAAACAAATTACAGAACTCGTCAGGAAACGATGAGACAAATTTTTTAAGTATAATTAATCCGTCATTAGCAAATGTTTACTGTAGCACCACATTGTCAAATCATAAACTAATTAGGCTTAAAAGATTCGTCTCGTAAAGTTATCGCAATCTGTGTAATTAATTATTTTTTTAGACTACATTTATTACTTCATATATGTGTGACTAGATTCGATGGGACGGGGCAAAAAATTTGCCAGGAGAATCCAAACACCCCCTTAGTACACCAGTGCCAGACCTACAGGAGTGGTGTCTTTGTAGTGGGTGGCTATCTCCTGGCTGACACAATGAAAGTACTAAGATGTGATGTAGCATGGAGCAGAAAATAATGTGTATTTTTTTACCCATGCAAACTTATCAAACATTAAAATAAAACAGAGAAGCTATTAACCTCCAAGCATGGTCTAATTGGTGGGGAGCACTAGAATGAGCTGTCAGACAAGCACCACAATGAGCCAACAAGCTCAAAATATAGATAGCACCACAAACATGTTGCCAGAAAAATTAGGAGAGCTAAACGACAATACATGCATCCTTAGTTCATTACTGGGCAACATTAGACCAACATAACTAAAGTTATTGTGATAAAGCATGGGTTATAATAATATTACAGGCCCAAATATTTAGTTCAAGAAATACTTGATATTAAGAACAATTAGTATGCTGCAATGGCACATATGGAACATACTAATTGTGCCACTGCAGCAAAGGAACACTTCGCATCCTCTCAACCTAGTTGCATCAGAGAAACACTTCTCAGGTGTGCAACACCACCAGCATGAATGGTGAGCACACCAAAGGAACTCCTCTCTCTCTCTCTCTCTCTCTCTCTCTCTCTCTCCATCCCCTACGAATAGAATAAATATAATGTGTTTTCAGAAATTCTAGCTCCTTCCAATAATATTCGGATCAAGTCATATAAGTAAGAGATTAATTTAACTTACACATAAAGGTTTGCTTCATTGTCAATATTTAAGTCTTATCCTTTCGACAATATAAAGCATAAGTCTGATGAGTTAAGGTTTTATACTAAAGCAGATACATCCTGATATTTTTATGTTCTTCTTTCACTCTGAAAAATGAGGAGAAAAAACAAAGTACTACTTATCTATGCTAGAGTAGTCAGACAGATATATTAAACATATAAACATGACAATCCACAGCAGGTCTGGACAAACGACAGACACTAGACATCTGGTAATGCTTTCATTTTGTTAGAGGCAAATTTCGATAGAGGGACTGGACATCTAAATGCAGGACTAGATGTCCACAGCAGCACTAGACAGAGGCAGATCTCTTAAAAAAATTTCGTACACACTTCCAAAAAGGAAACACTTTGCAGTTATTGAGAACACAACTTGGAAAAATATTTAGCACTAAGTTTAGATGCTTCTGCAACCCTCTTCTGTAACAAACATCATAAGCTCATCTCACATAATTAATGAAGAGTTACAGTTGCATGTTAGCAAACAAATAAGCACTGAGGTGCATGGGAGTTATTTCATTCATCTGGCTATTACCAATCTGCATGAATAGTGAGCACACAAGCAAACTCCTCTCACTGCATAATCCCCTATGAATAGTAAACATTATACAGACTGGACTCTTTCAGCTCCTTATTCAATCTTTGAATATACGAAACACAGTTGTACTATACCAATTTACCATCCATCTAGAATTGGATAGTAAAAGTGCATTATTATTATTATAAATAAGACATATTGTTAACGTACATTTCATCAAGGCTGATAAAATTAACATGAACTCGAGGAACATTGCTGAGACTAAAACATATGATACAGGTCCTCGCTCAGGCCACACACAAAAACATTACAAAAACAATAACTGCAGTGTTTTAGAGTTCAGAATGCAGTTACCTGAACTAGTTGTATCATTAGTTGTCTTATGGCTGATATTCCTTGAGTGGAAGTCACTCTCTGAAATTTCATCTTCTACTTCATGTTCATTAGAAACAGACATCCCATTCAATAAAGTCTCTGGCAATGTATAATGTCTACGAGGTAAATGTTGTTTCTTGGTAACTGCGTGTCCAGACCACAAACAGTAAATCAGCCATTTGACTAAACCAATGGATCAACAAATAAATTAATGAACCAACATAGTCCAGAAGAGAAAATAAACATATATCAATTACACAGATGTCCATAATACCTCGCCTCTTATAAAAGCAGTAGAGAAAATAAACATATATCAATTATAAGATGTGTTACTGAACTCCTTGAATCTATGTATGCAACATGTGTTACTGAACTCCTTGAAATAAGTCCTGAACCATCAGTAGTAATATTGACATCTTTGGAACATGTTTATGAAATAAGTCCTGAAATAATATGTGTTACTGAACAAACCTTTTGGAACATGTTTCACATGAGCAACTGAGTTTACTGAACTAGCACTAGCACTTAAAATCATTCTCACTCACTAAGGACAACTGTCACATCTTCTCAACTAACTGGAACTCCTAAGCTCCATCATACAAATGTTTCTGGGTGAAAAATAAGATCAGCATGAATATACGAAAATTGTACTACATGAAAATTGCAGAGACTAGACTCTTTCAGCTCCTTATTCAATCTTTGAATATTCGAAACACAATTGTACTATATGGATGTACTATAAGTACATAACAGACAGTGCAAACCATATCTGCATAAGGCCGCAATGGACATGTACAACTGATTTTATTTGTACTAGACATATGTACTATTCGTAAAGACTAGATACTATAAAAATTGTTCCTAGTACCAGAAACAAAGTACTTTCGAGTTTAACAAAGAGCGAGTTCTCATCTACATAGCAATCAAGCTGAACACTTTTCTTTTTTCTTCACTGTTCTTCCCCTCCCCACTACTTCCTCCTCGACGAGATCCGGCCATGGACGCCCCCGCCCCGACCTGGCCCGACCGCCTCTACCACCTCCAGAACCCTAAAGCCGCCGCACGACCATCCCCACCGCCTGGCCTGCCTGCCTCCCCTGGAACCCCCTTTTATTAAACCCAACGGATTTGGAGATGGAGGCAGGGAAAGACTGACAGAGAGAGGAGAGATCGAGAGTTCCGAGCACCCTTGAATGTGTGATCCAACATCGCAAACCGCCGCCACCGCCACCCGCCCCGGCCACCACCCCGCCGTGGGCGCGGTAGGGCGTGGACGGAGCTCCGGCGACCACTATCGCGGATGCCCAAGCTCCGTCCCACACCCTACCGCGCTCACGGCAGCCGCCAAGCTCCCCACACCCCAATCCACCACCGCCACAACCCCAACCATTAGACAAAAAAAATCCTAACGAAATCGAAATCAAGATAAGCGAAGAAAACACGTTCAAGATTACCTCGGAGGACAAATCAAGCGAAGCTGCTCCACCCGCAGATCCTTGGTTCACGGGCTCCATCAACCGTAAAACCAATCGCCAATCACTAGTTGTAGGAGAGGGGAAAGTGAAGCAAGAGTTCTGGAAGGGAGAAATGAGGGGAAAGTGAAGCACAGTGTCGGATGGGATGAGGATGAGCTCACGATGAAGACCACCATTTTTTACCTTCCCAAAATGCCCTACCGGGTGATCCATAGAAATAACATCGTACAGGCCACCGAATAAAAAAAGAACACCACGCTGTGCTCCCACGTCAAATAGATGGACGGTTCAGATAGTCCTGCCGGGCGCATATACAGACCGGTGTGAGCTTGTTCGCTTCAGCTAAAAAGCCATTTCAGCTTATCACCAAAGCGTATTTTTTTCTCACGTAAAAATCACTTGTTTTTACAAAGTTGTTTTGGCTTATCACCGACTTATAAGTCCTGCCGAACAGCCCCACATTTCCCCTTGCACATAAAGACTCGGGTTCAGTTAACAAACACCAACATCGGCAACCCAGCATAGCTTGATTGAACAATTCCATATCTCTATAGCCCGTACCCCCCCATGGATTTTGGGATAGTTAGCCAGTACCACGAGCGCCAGTGCATTTTCCTTTTGCCTCCTCTGTTGGGAAGGCTTTGGAGGCGCCGAGATGTGAATAACCAAATCAGCAGGCAGAGCAACCAGGATTGGAGTACTGGCTTGAGAAGGACAGCAACCAGTAATCAGGCGTCCCCCCAACGCCTGGACGCGCGGATCGACCAAGGAATTTTATGTGCGAACAAGTGCCGCACAACCCAGTCAAATGGCACGTCCCACGCCGCAGAAAAATTCAAGCTCGAGTTCCGGAATTTTACGTGCGAACAATTGCCGCACAACCCTCACCAAACTCAGATTCCCTGCTCAAGCATAGATCCCGAAGCTTGGAGAGAATATCTGCTCACCCCCTTTGTCACCTATGATTGAAAGTTGATGCTGAGTGCCTAATGCACAGACCCGTTCACCACCTGTGATCTGAAGTGTACCTCGAAGAATCACAGCTAGAGTAGTCAGTTCAGCAACAGCCTCCCCACAAGCTACTCAAGATTGAGTCTACTGCCGCCCAAAGATGAGGAACGAGCAAGGGATTTTACGTGCAGACAACGCCACACAACCCGACTCGAGTCACGCCTTCCCACCAACACCACCGATCTGAGCTCTAGGTTCCAGGAATTTTACACGTGAACAGCTGCCACGCAACCCTTACCGCACTCACAATCGTCGCTAGAGAATTGGAGAATTACTTAAACTAACTAAAGAGATTCAGATCTCTTCACAAGATAAATAAAGATGCAAGCAGGAAAAAAAAAACAATTTTTGAGCCATGTTACCTAAACCGAAAAGTTTCAGATGCATTTGCTAGCTAATAAAATACTAAATAAAAAGATGTGGCAAAAGGCAAGAACATTAACGCACCTACTACTATGTACCTGCGCAGATACGCAGACACTTATGTGACCCACACGAAGAAGGGACAGACCGGCGTCGAGCAGCCGCAGCTATAGAAACTGTGCCCCTGCATCGGACCCGGCATGACCACCATGCTTACTTTGCAGGCCACACCACAGTAACAGCCAGGAACTGTCACCATCCCGATCTGAGGCTGAGGTGGCAGCGGCTTTGGCAAGGGCCACACCACAGTAACAGCCAGGAACTGTCACCATCCCGATCTGAGGCTGAGGTGGCAACCAG
Source organism: Chrysopogon serrulatus (assembly GCA_015844335.1). Taxonomy (NCBI): domain Eukaryota; kingdom Viridiplantae; phylum Streptophyta; class Magnoliopsida; order Poales; family Poaceae; genus Chrysopogon; species Chrysopogon serrulatus. Next base: position 110,191 of record JADLZL010005233.1, on the reverse strand, counting down.
TGATCGTGAGCAAGGTTCCCCGACGCATGAGCTCAACAAGAAGGCGAGCCGTGTTCAGCGCGTCATCCAGACCACAGTGGAGGCGTCCCTCCCACTGCAGTCCCGTCTTCCGGAGCGCATCTTGCAGGTTGAATCGGCCTTCGCCAGTAGCAAACGTTGCCAAGAAGGGAACCCTAAGGTTTATCCAACGATCGAAGTAATCAGGTTTCTCTATACCTTTGAAGAGGCACTCACCCTCCAGCATTGTGCGGCAATCCCAATCTCCCCAGGTCACCACGGCGAGATTGCCTACCTTAGCCCCGTACGCGTCGAGCCACTGGTCGTGCATCTTGATCGCCTCGGCGAGGGTGACCCCGCTGTCGACGTCGGCCTGCCTGATCCCCGTGAGATCACGGCAGAAATCGGTGAGCTGGGGATGGTGTACCGGGCGGACGTAGGTGCGGAAGGCGGATAGCATACGGCCGGTGGCGCCGTCCACGAGGATGGACGGGAATTCGATGATCTCCTGCGGGTAGATCACCGAACCATCTTGGCACGTGGCCTCGAAGTCGATGACCACGAAATGGTCAAACATCTTGTTGGCGGCGGCGGACGGCAGCAAGCTGAGCGTACCAAAAAGAGCGGGGCGGCAGACGGACGGCCAGGAGCTGAGCGTACCAGAGAAGCGGGACGGTCGCGAGGTCGAGGGGGCGTCAGCCGGGAAAATCGGTCGAGGGCGAGGTCGGCGGCGAGCCGGCGGAAATCTATCGCGAGTCGTGGTCGGCGACGTGGGAGACGAAGGCGAGAGCACTAGCAGATTAGATCGAGCTATTTGGAATTTGGAAGGAGATGTTGGCCGCCTGTTAGGCTTTTGTTTTTATTTTTCCTTTTTTTTTTTTTTTTTTAGTAGAGGAGGGTGGGCCAGCGGCCAGCCGCCTTATCCGCGCCGGGCCGAGAGAGCTTAACGGGCCAGAGAAATAAAAAGGCCCCTTTGGATCATGGGCCTGACTTCTAAGTGATGTTTTTGTCCTCCAGTCCTTTTCAGGTTCAGACTCCGACTCGAACTCGTAGGACGCTTCTTCCAATCCGGATTGCGAATTACGTATTGGAGTCGATTCCGATGCTGTGCTGATCCTGGATGTCCTATATATACTAGTATATATAGGAGTATACGCTTGAAAAAATTGCACACGTATATACGCCCTAGCACTTGCATTGCATTGGTAGATGATGATGACGATGGACACGAGCGGCAACTCGCTGCCGTCCCCGTCGTGCCCCGACGGCAAGAAGCGGGAGGTGTGCTACTACTACGACAACGGCATCGCCAACGTCGACTACGGCGAGGACCACAACATGGTGCCCCGCCGAGTCCACATGGCGCACGCGCTCGTCCGCTCCTACGGCCTGCTCGGCGACATGAAGCGCCTCCGCACGAGGCCCGCCACCGACGAGGAGATCAAGGGCTTCCATGACGCGGACTACGTCGGCTTGCTGCAGGACCTCACCCCGGAGAGCTTCGACGCCGGCGGCGAGGCCATGCGCAGAGCAAAGGCGCACAACATCGGCGTGCCCAGGAAGAAGGGCCAGACCTTCTACGACAACCCGCCCATGGCCGGCCTCTGGGACTACTGCCAGCGCTACGCCGGCGGGTCGCTGGCGGCGGCGCGCGCGCTCGGCAGTGGGCAAGCCGACATCGCCATCAACTGGTCCGGCGGCATGCACCACGCGTGCCAGGCGGCGGCCAGCGGCTTCTGCTTCGTCAACGACATCGTGCTCGCCATCGGCGAGCTCCTCCGGCACTTCAGGCGCGTGCTGTACGTGGACATCGACGTGCACCACGGCGACGGCGTCGAGATGGCCTTCCTCGACTCCAACCGGGTGATGACGGTGTCGTTCCACCAGCGCACCAAGAAGTTCTTCCCCGTGGGAAGGGGGTACGTGAGCGACGTCGGCGAAGGGGCCGGCCGGTACCGCGCCTTGAACGTGCCGCTGTTGGAGGGCATGCGCGACGAGCGGTACTGCGAGATGTTCAGGGACACCATGAAGAAGGTCGTCGACGTGTTCCAGCCGGAGGCCATCGTGATGCAGTGCGGCGCCGACTCGCTCTCCGGCGACAGGCTCGGCGAGCTTAACCTGTCCATCGCCGGCCACGCCTGGTGCGTCAGCTACATGCGGAGCTTCAACCTGCCGCTGCTCCTCCTCGGCGGCGGCGGATACACCGTCGACCACGTCGCCGCCTGCTGGTGCTACGAGACGGCGGTCGCCATCGGCAAGGAGATCGACGACGACGACATGCCGGTGCACTGCTACGACACCTACTACAGGAAGCAGGGCTACAAGCTCCATTACCCGGTGGATGAGCGACGCGAGAACAAAAACAAAGATCCCTACGTACAACGCACGATGAGCGCGGTCATGGAGAACCTCTCCCATCTCGAGGCGGCGCCGAGCGTGCAGTTCCAGGACCCGCCCGGGCCCGGCGGAAGCAGAAGCATCGATGCAACGCCGCTCTTCTACGATAAGGCCCCGCGAGAAGACGACGACCCCATGGAGAGGCTGCACCGGCTTTGTGGCGAGAGGGAGGAGAGACGCTTCTTCACAGAGTTGGGCAAGAAGAGACAGGTAGCCAAGGATAGAGAAAATGGCGGTCATCACCAGACGTCTCGGCCCGAACCGGTAAAAAAGCACCGACACGAAAAGTTCCACTTTAAATGCTGAGTAGGTCGTTGATTCTTTCTCTTTTTTTTTCAAGCTAATGTCGTTCGACTCTCTCAAGAACAAATTAGAAGATCCCAGGAAAAAAGAAACAAATGAACCGTTCATGTAAACAGCAATCTCTAGGATGTGTACTCCCTAAAAACATTTGACCCTTGTTTGTAAACTCTTCCCTCTTTAAATTGAAAAAGACGGAATTCTTGCCATCTTTTTTTTTAAATAAAAGAAAAGTTGAAGCTCAAAGTCTGCGACAAAGTTCTCAAAATAAAATACTAGCAAATTCTGCCACGCACTCACGATTAACTGGAATCAATGCCGACAGATGGAGAAAGAGAGAACAGGGCGTTGGGGGTGGAGACGAGCTGTCGATCAAGATGAGTCTTCAAATACAATAACGAATCTTTATAACAAAAAATTAACATGTTCAAGTCGAACTGACACATGTAGAGTCCGAAAAAATTACAACAATAGCTAGACTAGAAATAACATCACATCTCATATTACAGTTCCAGAGTTAACCTAGAGCAACAGAAAGACTAAGTAGCCAAAACCAGTTGCCACCCAAAGAATGTTCTTTCAGGTATCATATACCATGCCATGAAGACCGCCACCAAAACACATGAACTGGAGGGTGAATTTCAAAGAGAATGACCAGTTTCAGACAAGGTGACTTGCGTGCGTTAGTCAATGGTGCTCATTTGTACAGTGATATGCCAAGGTTGATGGCAGAACAATCACTTGCTTATTGTACAGCAGCTTGTTTCAGACTATATTGTGGCAGCTGAGCACACATGAAGCAAGATCAATGCTCAGGCTACACTCTACAGAGTTTTCAGTTCACAAGTAATTGCTCTGATCAGCTAAGTCCAACATCTTGCTAATTCACTCGCTTGCTTTGGCTGCATCAGTTTTATCTGCATCAACATCCTCAGCAGGAGCTTCCTTGACTGATTGCTGCACACCAGTGTCATGGGAGACTTGTTCAGAAGAAGCTTCTGAGTTGGCGGGCTCGGTACCATTAACAGGAGCTGGCAAAGCTACCGACACAGAACTGTCCAAAGATGATTCTGCCAGTTCATCCACTGTTCTTTCTGCCTCTAATGGTTCATCTACTGTTTTCTCTGCCACTTTCTCAACTGATGGGGCTGAAGATTCTGCTGCAGCAGAGGCAGCCTCGTTTGTACATATGTCGGTATCGTTATTCGAAGCATCTGGATGCCGATCCATCTCTTCTGTATTTTTCAATCGCTCATCCTCAGTACAACAATTTGGCTGTTCAGTACATTCTGCTACATCTTTTACCTCCTCAGCACTACCATTTCCAAGATATACTGTTTCCATTTCATCCTCAGTGCCAATGACCTTACCATCATCAGCTTCCTCGGTCTCTAGCGAAGTCTCCTCAGAATCGGGGGACGATGAAGGAACAGAGGCAGATGAACGGTCATCAATGCCTCTCTCTCCATCAAATGTGAACCAGTTTGAATTTGTAAAGAGGGAGCTGCTTATAAATACATAGATGCATAATCTATCAGCCATCACATAAAAAACTAAGGGTGAAGGAACATTTCAAGATAGCAAATTACCCGTCCTGGTCATCTCCCAGACGCAAAGAAGATATTACCACCTCAGCTGATTCATCATCAAAATACACATCCTGAAACAGAATGAACAAAAACAATCCACTAAGATATGGGAGAAGTTCAACCTTTTTCTACGTGAACAAAAACAATATAGTTCATATTTATTGCACTTCATATCCAAAATGGCCAAATTCCCCCAAAAAGAACAGGTCAATTATGTCTCCTTTCTACATAATAAAAAGCTGATTGCATCAAAATCTTTCATATTCAGGAAACTTCAGCTATCACATTGCATGTTACAACTAAAATGAGTAGGATAGCAATAAACAAGACATAGTTCGCCCAAAGTATTTACCTCATCATCTCGTTCAAGTGATCCTTGTGCCTGCATTGACAAAACCAACATGTATCACTAATACGTACATAGCAGTACTCTAGGATGTCTACATTTACGAGAAAATTACAAAAGCAAACATGAAATGGTTAGCATCATCATATAGCTGATTGTGCCTGAAAAAAAAAGGAGAAAGAAAAGAAAGAAAGAATGGCCTCGCTTATATGAGAAGATACAGGGGAACCAGCCTATTCCCCTCAGGATAATGCCATACATTAAAAATATAGGCGCTGGGAAATTAGTATGTCAGCAGCAACAAGCTAAAAGGCAAAAGGTATCACCTCTTCAATGTCATCATTGCTGTATATCCCATAACGAAATGCCTGACTTAAGTTATTAGCAAGAGCTGCCACGTCGTAATCCCTGTCCCGGAAATCATCATCATCACTGTCCCTACCACGGTCATGTAATGATGTGGGGCGCCTGTTGCAGCAAAGCAATGGTAGCAATGTTTAGACAATGCGAAAAGAATCCATAACAGATATAAGATACAAGAAAACAGAACATACCCACAAGCCCAATGATAAACATTCTCCACTTCATTGCGTTTGACTAAAACATTTGTTTGCCATTCAACCCACTCATTATTTTCCTATTAAAACAAAAGAAATAATCAAACACAATAGTCAGCAGAAAATCACAGATATCAGTAAGCCAAAAAGATTTGTCGAAGGGAAGTTAACCTGTAAGTGAGCCTGGATTGTGTTGTTACTGTTGCCCAACTGAATAAGCTTATTGGCTATTCTTGTCATGTGACCAACATTTCCAATTCTTGGAGGGGTTTTCCCTTCAGAGGGAACAGTAGGCTGAGCACAGAAGACACACAAGAAGATGAAAAAGGAATTAGGTTGCAAGGATAAAGTTAAAAAAAAGCTACAGTGTATTGATAACTTACCCCATTAGACTCAGTCGACAAAGATGAAAGCTTTTCTGAAATAAGAATTTTACCAACAATATCACATTCATGAAGAACATGCTCAACAACTTCAGGTCTTTTACCCTCCAGGCAAGAAACAATTATATTCTCAACATGATGGTGCAAAAAGTTGTTATATGGATACCTGCATTACAAACAATATAAAAAGGGGGCTTTTGACTGGTGAAACAAAAGAGTTCCAAAAAATAATATCCACACTTACTCAAAGAACAAATCAATCGATCTCTTTATTGCTGACTGCCTTATTAGCTCTTTTTCAGCAGTTTCACTTCCAATTGTAAGCAGCACAGAGATGAATTCTACAATCTGAAAAAAATACAAGATTAAATGCAGCTTAGCACCAAAATGAACAAGAAAAATGGCAAGCACAATAGCATTGACAAAATGAAAACCAATAAAATGTCATCTAGCAGAAGACAGACTCGCATTAGTGCCAGCAGAACACACATGTATGCCATGGATAGACCCCAACCAAAAAGGAGTCCAACACTAAAGTGAGGCACATATCCAACCACTACCATGTGCAGAACATCCAATCCATTACCACATCAATCCCAATCATCCAAATAATTCCCAATGATGTCCAGAAACAGAAGTAGAAAATTATAGCAAAACTATGGTGAGCATAGATAAGTAAAAAATAAAACTGAATATATGTAACACGTAAATCTTTTCATATGAGAAACAAAGATTAAAAGGGCAGTCCATGGTTAATTGTAAAAGGGCAGTCCATCATCTTGTACCTTCAGACGATGTTTTCCAAGAGGTGGGCGCAAACATCCATAAGTTGTTGGCAATACGCTTTCAGCAGCCGAAGTGTCCAATAACTTTAGCAAGTTGCCTAAAAACTTATGTCAGTCATACCAATAAATCAACTAATATAGAATATGAAACAGTGTCTAGCATATATTTCTAAGGCCCAGAAATTATGAAGCAAGATAGCACATATGAAGCAAGATAGCACATGGTTTCCTAATAAAGCCTATAAATTATGAAATAAGATGTCCCAGACCAAATAAATATGCATGAAATATCCAACACTCACCTAGACTCTCAAGCATACCATCAACTGTCTCTGGACTGGCCGTGACCAAAGCCCCATGACTTAAGTTGCTTCTGAATGCTTGATACGAAGCTGATGCTAGTCTTTTCGGATCCAGCAACGATATGCACACCGACAGTGAATGAACCAGAACAGATTTGGGTCTTGATTCTTCAAGAGCATGATGGAACAGCCTCCCAACAAAACTGTATTTTTCATAGAACATAACAAAAAAAGAGTCATGAGAAGGGAATTAAACAATGAAATGCCCACTTGTACGAGGTGAGGTTTCTACAGATATATAGTCACTGCATTTTAGACCTCTTTATAACTCATGGAGCATCCTTTTCAGTACACTACACAAGATACGTACATTGTTTATTGACAAAAAAAAATCTCAAATGAGTAATTTGTGACACTAGAATGAAGTTAGAACTTAGAATACCTTGGACTGCATATTTTCGCAGCAAGAGATGGAGGTGCACACCGAGTAACTGCACATAGAATTTCCGCAGCATTGGCATGCACTTCAGGTGAATCCTGCTTGGCAAAAATACACATGAACTTTTCCGCTAGGAAACATTTCTACCACGATTGTTCTTACAACAAATAGAATGTAATTGGGCAGTAATAGTGTTAACAAACACTACAGTATTTATGGGAAGAAAAAGCATGTATACCTCTAATTTTCATCCTCCACTATCAAAGATGGTATTCAATAATCTACAAAAAGTAAGTATTCCAGAACAAGAAAAATCTCCCAAAAAAAAAATCCAGTACAAATAGCCCCCCTAACACTACCAGTTGGTTTTGCAGCTAATGTACAACCCTAACTGGCTCACATGCTTAATAAGGCATTTAAGTTTTCTTAGTTAGGGGAAAAAGAAATCCCCTCATTTACCATTCCACCTTCATTCTACCTCAGCTGGGAGAATCGAACACATTTGCCATCATGGCTTGGCCACTGCCCACCACTAACCTTTGGAGCCATACAAGAATACCTGATAAGAGCCTAGCCTACCTATCTATGATTAGGCACTTAACCATATAGTGCATAGCCAAAGCACTGCCTGTAAAACTAGATTAGGAATGAAGGTTTCATAACTTTTAGACGTGTGAAGGGTTAATGATAATGAAATCTATTTTCCAGTTTTCAATATGTTTAGTGTTATGCGGGTGGTTTCCCTGTTACTTTTGTTGTATAATTGAGGGTCACTGTTATCCATGTCATAGATGTAATATTTCAAGTGGATGCTAAGTTTCTGTTTCTGAGCAGAACAGTAAATCAAATATTCCCTCTATTCCAAATTACAAGATGTTTTGGCTTTTCTAGATACATTATTTTTACTATGTATCTAGACATAGTATATATCTAAGTGCATAGCAAAAGCTATGTATCTAGAAAAGCCAAAACAGAATGGAGTATATATAACTAAAATAGGAATTTATGCTTGCAATTTCCTGACAAACAATGTCACCATCGCTTTATGTCCTAAATACATCCTGGTGCATTAGAGCTTTTTAACTTACCGACGAGCTAAACTTATCTGCAATCATTTCAAGGACATCTGTATTTTCTAACCACTGCAACGTATCACCATAGTTTGAATATATCGCCTCATCAGCACCAATCAGTCGTATCAGCACCTAAAGAATTCAGAGAACAGCATCAACCAAATGCACCCAACAATTCATTAAATTAAAAATATTTCACGATAAACTCACCTCCATTATCGATGTGATGCCAATCAGGTCAACCAGCTGGACAACTATCTCTGGATGCCCCTATAAAAAGCAATAATGAAGGTCCCATAAATCCATTTAAATGTTGAGTTCAACAGAAGCTATTAGCTTGTAGACACAGTGAAAAGGTACCACAATTTTGCTTAAGATTTCATACAGGCAAAAGTATAGGTGAAAGCTAAACCAAGTGTTAAAACCATTTGAACATAAAAACAAGAGAGAAGGAGAAGTGTGATGCAAGACTTTGTATTTAAATAGATAAAATAAATTATCCTTTTCACAAAAGGATACGAGGAATACCTGAACATAACTCATAAGTGGAGCAGTCTTCCGCAGCATCAAACATATTACCACCTACAATACACAATTATATAATTTAACTGAATTCAGCCTCAGCATAAAAACCACAGAATGAAGTCCAGCCCAAAATGACAAGCTTCTCCGAAAGACTTCACACTATCTGATGATTCAGATAAACCAGGTTCTCTTTCTCAACGTGGCTGAAAAGTGCAGAATGTGGTGTCCAGCTGGCGCTTCTGCCCTCCAGGTGCTCCTCATGAGATCATTCACCCTTGACCTTTGATGGTCTAGTGGGTTTAGAGGGCTCTAGTTGAGTGTTTTTGTCTGGGACTTGTTTTTTTCTATACCCGTGGAGCAGGGTGTGTGTTGCAGAGTGGAGGCATAACATCTATCCTGTTATCTGTACCATGGTTTTTGAGGCGTTGTGGTGTCCTGTGGCACTGGGGGTACACCTGGACGCCTAGGCAATATGGCATAACTAAAACCCTGCGGCGTTCTGCACGCCTGGGGTATGCCTCAACGCCTAGGCGACGCCTCAAAAACCATGGTACACTTGGTACAGTTTATGTCCTCTATCTTAACGTCATTTTGCGCAGTTATCATTTGTTATTTGAGAAAAAACAAAATGTTCAAATTGACTAAGTTACCTTACTGAAGTAACCAGATAATAATGTACTATGCGGATGATCAGGTTTCACAAATGAGAAAAGCAAGTCCATTAGCTGCAACAGAGGGAGAAAAGGAAAATAAAGTAAGCAATAATGCAATAATCTACAGCTAGAAATTTTCTAAGGAAAAACTTCAAAGCACAAATCTATGATGAGAATGCAAACCTCTTCATCCTCTACTAGGGTCCTCAAAATGACATCGATTTCGCAAGTAAATATTTCACAAGCAATAAAAGGGAACCTACAAGGAGAAGTTTGAATTAATGGGAACTTCAGGGTTTTACATAAAATGACAGCACTAGTGATCAATGGTCATACTTGAAAGAGCGCTTCCTTTCAGCATCCTCTGGAACTTCTTCCACAATATAACGAAGTAACTGCTCCACCTGGGCCTTGTCACGTAAGCTACACATAGCAATTCAAGTTACATACAGCGAAACCAGTACTATTGGGTAAAACTAAACACTATCATGCGCAATGCTCAAGAAAGGAAACCCAGATAAGGTGTAGTAATGCATACAGCAATATCCTCCAACAAGAAAATGTGTTGTGATCCACTATGTTCAGAAATAATGACTACTCCCACCAGTGTGTACATAATGTTTCAGACAGAATGATTGAACTGCATACAGTATTTTGTATTCTTTTGTTGTCTGAAATGTCATGTAAAAGTGAGAAGAGGTAGTAACATGTTTTGGCCCGAAGACAAAAGTATACTTTGCAAATAATACAAACTATTTATAGAACAGTACAAATAATCAAATATAGAGTTAACTGAAGTACAATTCCACGTGCATATGAGTGAGGACCTTTCAGGAACGGTAATTGCATAAAGAAACACAATTATGTCATATAAGCAAGCTTATTGATTATTATTATTATTCTCTAATAGCATTTCATTTGCCGCCACAACCACTCCACTATATGTCTCAGAAGTCACAAGTGAAGTTATAATAAGACAGCTCACACAAAAATTAAATACTAAGGTAAGTTCCCTCAGTAGATTTAATATGCTGCTCATATCACAGAAATCAATAAGAAAATTACAAGTTTATGAGCCGCGAGTTCAGTGCTTTGCACTCCTGAATAATTTCATCCTCGTCAAGAAGTTCTTCCAATGTAAAATTTTCTTTGTCCAGAATTGTATCCACCTGTGGGAAAAATAGAACACTAAGTTAGCACAGTTAAGAACCTCTCTTTATAATAATGAATGAGGAAGAGAAGACAAGGCCTCCCGCCTCCATGGTCCAAGCTATTTGCAATGACTATTGAAAGAACAAGAATGATTCACATTGAAACTAATCAAGTTTGAAAATCGCCTAAAGAAATCGGATGTATATTAAGTTGCAAGCTTGTGTACACAAAATTAGCACCGAAACAAAATTACAGGTGTCACATCATTTTTATTCCCTATATTATGTGACTAACTGACTATGCAGAGAACAGAACAGAATTCAATCCCAGTAAATCCAATCAGGGCATTCCCATGAGCAGAAGTAATAAAAAGGAAAATATTGTGTATTGCAATGGTACACTATTCCAGCATGAAATGCAAATCCTTTCTGCAGCAGCAGCAGTGCCCTATGCATAACAAACAATTGTCGACAGCGAACGCTCATAAAACAGAATGCCACAGCCACAAGATAATGGGTTCAGCATACAACAAAAGAAACAAAGCCTCCTCTTTGCCATAAAATGAATCTCCTGTCAAACACAGTCGACACACGGTCCTGCCAGCAGCACACGCTCTGATCCCACTGGCACCCTCAAATCCACGGGAACAGCATACGCGTGCTCATCAACGCAAAAATCACACATCCCGCAGCCTCGGCGCACTCGTGCACTAATTCCAGCACGAAGCTCCAAGGAAAATACTCAAAATAAGCTCGCATTACAACCCAACAGCCGAATCCAGAATCCAATCCACCAACCCAATCCAAAACAAGCAAACAACCAAATAAACCACACCCAAAGCTCTGTCACAGCGCCGCGCGCCCATGCTCCCGACCTGAGAGAAGCAGCAGAGGTGAGCAGGGGAAGGGAAACTCACGGGCGAGGCCGCGGAGAGGCCGGTCATGCGCCAGAACATGGCGGCGGCGGCGGCGGCGGCGGCGGTGGGACGAACAGCGTCGGATCTAGGGTTTGGGGCGCCGGGGAGCGCGAATCTGAGGACGGGTCCACGCGAATCCGAGTAGCGGCGGCCGAATTGCCCGGCCGGAGGGCGGGTCGGATCGGGAGAGCAGGCGAGCGGATCGAATTGGGATCGCGAGATGGGGGAGGGAGGCGCACGCTCGCGCACGCACGCAGGAGCACGAGAGGATGAAAAAAAACCACGCTTTTTTCTATTTGGTTCCGTTTCCTGCCTCCGTTTCGGGAAGTTTGATTTGGGCTGGATTGGGATTATCGGTTCTGCTGATCTGCTCTGCGAGCGGGCGCTGTTACTTTCATCGAGGCAGGTGGCTGGTGGAACTTGCGCCTTAAAAAATTGCAAATATTAGAATCTAAACTTCTGTAGCATTTTTATTTGTATTTGATAAATATTATCCAATCGTGAACTAACTAGACTTAAAAGATTCGCCTCCGTGATTTATAACCAAACTGTGCAATTAGTTATTTTTTTACTTACATTTAATCGCCCATACATGCGGTCAAATTAATGTGATGAAGAGAGAGTGGAAAAACTTGCAATTTGCAAGCAAACTAAACAAGGCCTTGGAAGACTTGGGGCCTGATTGGTTGACATCTAAAATTTGCCATACCAAGAATTTGACAAACTAAATCTTAGGTAAAAAAGTTGTCAAAAATTTGGCAAGTCAAATATGAGTAGTTGGTAAATTTTGGTAGCCAATCAATTACTAGCCAAAATCATGGTTTGCCAAATCTTTAGCGTGACAAATTTTGGCAACCAACCAATCAGGCCCTTGGAGAGTTTTTGCTTGGGTAGCCTCTCGGAGACTTGCACTTGCAAGGAAAGGTTTCGAAAAACTACCCATTATCTTTTGCATTTTTTCCCATAAACTATCGTTTATAGTCTATTTATACACCGTTTAAATACTATATAGTGTATACTGACTATTTAAACCCCCGTTTTGCTTGTGTTAAATACCTGTTTTGTCTGAACAATAGGTTAAAGGGCAAGTAACCGACCATTTAGCGTTTAGCATAACATTGATCTTTTGTTAAGTTGTTTTCTTATTTGAAGCTTATACAAATACTTCATTAAATATAAAATATAATCCATGTATTTTAAATTATAAGGCATTTTGACTTTTCTAAATATATAATTTTTGTTGTGCACCTACATATACACTATATCTACATATATAGTAAAACAATTGATCAAAATATTTTATAATTTAAAACACAGAGAGTAATGCAGTATGCTAATTGTTTTCAAATTACGCTGATAAAAGCACAATATTCTCGTGCACCACATACTCGAGAGTGTATATTCAGTTCAAGCTTTTAAGTTCGAATGCAAAATACCCATATATCTATTGCTATTACTTAATGAGGATGGCCAACACTCATGGTGTAACTGGTCAGCTAAACATGCCAGAGAAGCGGCTCACTAAGTCATCCCGGATTTGAGTCACGACACCATCTTTTAAGACAAAAATCAAGGGACGTCTCTCCCCTTAGTAAGTCTTTTAGCTTATCGAATATGATGACCTATATTTTTTCTCTTTTTTTCAATTAATAGAACAGAAAGACTATGCTCGGCTGCTCACTTCTACTTTTTGCAACTATGGGCATCAGTTGTATCTCACAGCTACAATAAGTTTTTTATCTAGTTATGAGTGTAAGAAACATCGAGTCAACTTATAAAGCAAATTTGTTCTGATCGTAACTATGTTTTTATATACTCTATTTGTTTCAAATTATAAATCGTTTCAGTATCGATTTTTTTGTGTATGTCTAGATACATTGTAGGAAGTATAATTCACATTTCTTCTTTTCTGTTATATAAATAACAACATTGGTAACAACATAGCGGGCTCATCGACTGATGAGCTTTGCTGAGAATCAAGTTTACTGTGAGGTGTACAACCAAATGGCAGCTGAAAATAATCGTGCATATAAGAACCTGATTGGATCCATTAACATTAAAAATTAGCATCTAAAATCAAAAGTACTAGTGGGTCCAAACAAACATGCTAATAAACCTAATAATTATTATAGTTCTTATATGTTTGGAGTTGTTAGTAGATGCTAATAATTTATATGTATCTTCAACTTACTAGTATCATCCAAACCACCTATTAGTAGGTCGATCCAATTTCCAAACATCTCCTTCTAAAAATTAGTACCACTAGATCCAAACAGATCATATGTGTTCAAGGTAGGTTGTCGTCTATCATGCACCATTGCTAGGAGGTTAAGGAAATTTTTAATTTCTTTTCTTAAAACCATCACTGGTCATGTCATTTAAGTGGACTTATTTGATTCATAAAGCAAGCCTAAACGGTGGATAATTTCGAACTGTAAAATGTAAATTCCTACATACTAGGCAAAGCTGGTGATAGCATAGTACAAACTTTTTGGAGTAGGTACAATACCACCATTGGTCCATTCAAACTTTTATATTCTTGCCCACCCCCATCCTCGCTCGTATTCCCGCCTCCACGAACATGACCTTGCTTGAGCTGAAAACTCAAAGAACAAATGGTATCTTTGAGTTTATTAGTTGAGATTATTCAGTTTTTTATCATTTTGCTGCGGTAACTTGTACGTGACCTGTTAATAGTGTAAGTTATTCGGTTCATACGTGAACGTGTTTAATATCAATTGTTGGTGGCTCTAAATACTGTGTTTACCTTTTTTATGTAGTTTGCAGTTTATCATTGCAAAAATATTTTTGATGCCAATATGTTTATCGTTGCAGTCTTTACTTTTTTTGTAGCTGTAGGCTTTCTTTCTTAAATGCAAACGATCTTTTCATAAATTCAAACAACATTTCCCTAGGCGGTCTCAAATGGGCCAAAGGGTTTGAATTGATCATAGAAACAAGGTCACTAACATCTTTGCTACTATAAGGATCTCCAATAGTTTCTTATAAAATAGAGCTAAAAAATTGGTATTTGGAAGATTGGTACGAATATCGGGAGAGAAAAACTCACATACTCCAATAGTTCCCCAAGCTTGTTTAAAAAAAAAATAAATTATTGCCACTTCATTTTTTTCTATGGCCATCTTTTGGCGTACTCATTTGGGTTTTTAGGTTAAACGGGGCCATAAGTCTATATACAAAGCAAATAAGACCATCAATTTGCATTGTTGCTTCGACTTGTGATCGGTGAGAAGTGAGGACATCACCAACAAGCCAGCGTCAATGAGTTCTTGACACAACACGTGGCAAACTACTCTACTCGGTGATGTCACCTTCTGTCTGGTGGCCCACGTGGCGAGGTGAGCAGTGTCTCTAGCAGTTCACCTCCCCACGTGCACTCCTTTCTCTATGGTACTGGCCTTGCGATTTCCACACCTTAAACTGAAACTCAATAATCAGACGTGAATCCCATCATCATATCAAAACCGGGTAGGACACATGAGCAGGAATAAGACGATATTATTAGATAGACGATGGCATTTAAGTCTTTTTATTAAGTGTAAACATCACTCTCTCTCTCTCTCTATTTCAAATTATAAGATGTTTTATCTTTTCTAGATATATAGATTTTATTATGCAAAATGTTTTATCTTTTTTAGATATATAGATTTTACTATGCACTTAGATATACATTATGTTTGAATACATAGGAAAACCAATGTATTAAAAAAGCCCGACAGTCTTATAATAATTTGCAATGGAGGGAGCAGTATTTAAGAAATGATTTTGACAGGTAGTTTTCTTATAACTCAAACAAACCAAGTAATGTTAATACCCGTTTAATGGCTAGCAAAAAAGAATACTTTCGACAGTGCGTTTCACATATCACCGTATCACCATATATGAACTATAAATGATTACAACCCAGATTTTAAGGGCAATGTAAAACTGGAATCGGAGGCAGAGATTGAGAATATGTAAACCAGAATCAAAACATTTATATATAGATATATATAAAGGGAGGAAAACACTGAATCGGTCAAAATGAAAATGATTATGTACAGAGTGGTGCTTCCCATGCAGTCAAAGCATTGCGATTGTCTATCGGTTGTGAATTTGTGATCCAGCATTCAGGACACAGTTTCTGGACATTGGATTTTTTTTGGAAAGACATTGTATTGAGATTAAAGTCTGCATGAATCATACCCTGAGAACGTGCAGTTAAAGTCTGCATGAATCTTTCGAGAATTTAAAGCCACATATGTTTTTATGATACTTCATATTTCTATCACTATCCTCACAGGTAACCATCTCTTCTCAAATTGAGACATTGTGATCTATTGAAGACTATTGTGCCTATATTAACTTCACATAATTCCCCCAAAAACTATTCAAAGCTCTGGAAATTAGAAGCGAAGGGTATTCACGTGGAACCAGTTTATACTTTGCCTACTTACAAGTGAATAACAGGTGAAGCAATGTCACGAGCCAATAGCAGGTGAAGCAAGGTCACGAGCTAATAGCAGGTGAAGCTGCTCCCGAGTGAATAACAGCAACTTCACTGCATCTGCTGATACCTTCAAATGCCTGCACGCACACTCCTGAGAATCCCACCAGAGCATGGAACACATTTGGAAGGCTTCTCTGCAGATTGTTCAGTGTCATGGCTCGGCTTACTTTCACAGAGGTTAGGTATCTGGCCTTCTCCTCCTCGACCTGCTTTCTAAATGCATCCAGTTTCATTTCATTCTTTGATACTGAATACTGATTCTTATTTGGAGGCTGGGCCGAGCTTTGCATCGCATTTTCACTGTGTTTCTCTAACTGGGTCTGGAACTTGCTGTCCATGTTATCTGACTTCTTCTTTAGTTGGCGCTCTTCACTTTGCTGTACAACTATAGAGTGTATGATTGACATAAAGGTCTGTATTGCTTCAGCTGCTACCTGTTTATATAAATAAGGGCCATCTTTTAAAGAGAGAAGAAAATAGCTAAATGGTAAGAACAACGAAGTTTGTGAAAGATGAATACGCTAGTCCTTCAGTTCATAATGAATAAGGCACGAGTTTCTTATTCAATGAGAAATTATATATCCTCAAGCAAAGTTGCTGAAAGCTGTGTTTCAACAGAAAGAAAAGGGCAAATTGGATCTATCGTACCTTCTCTGGTAGCCTGTCAAGAGCACGCTGGAGTTCCTCGGAGAGGCTACGGATTCCAGATGAACTTCTCATTAAGCCACCTTCATCTGGAAGGCAGTCTGTGAGACTAATCCATTGGTTAAGGATGCTAATGTATTCACGCTGCAATGTGATGAGATTGCAGAAGGCATTGTGCCATCCAGACACCTCAATTTCCAGCTGAGATGTTGCCTGCAAATGAGTGTCACTTGTTGGTTCACTCCCAGGACTGTTGCCAAGGAGACTAATTTGCTGGGCAATATGGTTCTGGACCTGATGGCACTCGTACATGTTTCTCCACATATGCACAAGCCTAGATCAAGAGAAGAAAGTTCAGACGCAATAACATGAAAGGACTCAAACTGCATTAAAAATACAACATTTGAGGCATTGACACTGAGCTGCAATGACAACTTGCTACATGCATTCATTTATTATTAATCCAAGGGCCACATTCCAAGACAAAAGTCGCATTATACATGAGGTAACTACTATCTAATATTCTAATTACAAAAAAGCTCAGTATGACAACACTCAGCATGTGACTTACAAGTTAATAAGCCATAACTGGGAGTTCTGAATGAAACTTTCTGCTAATGTTAATATAAGAACAAGTACTACTGGATGTTTCTTAGTGTTATAGTTAACTAATTTTTGGAGCTTACCCTGCAGATAATTCAATAATCTGAGGATATAAATCCTCGTCTCTGAGATTTGATATGGAAAAACATGCCAAACTCACAGCTTCCTCCAGTGAGAGTATCCGAGTTTGCAGTTCTTCAATAGCATCCCGAACTCTTTCTGCATGCAGTCTATCATGCTCCCCTGATTCTAGCTTTTGTAGCACCGAGACATGTTTCTTATACTGGAGCCTTGCAAATTCTTCATCCTTGCAAGATAAAAATAGTAATAATCAGCAATGCATTGACTTTTGGTAAAGCAGTGAAGTGGAAATATTTAAACATTTTGCCATCATCCTGTCATGCTCTCTAGTTAATAGAACCAAAAAAAAAAAAAAAAAAAAAAAAAAACACTGCTCAAGAAATAAATTACAGATAAATTGTGACACGTCTATGTGTAGCTAACAGCCAACTGTTCTACTAGTCCAAGAGTTCACCTTGATTAACTTGTAGAGTTTTTGCTCCTCGTCATAAAGCTTCTCCAGGGTTTTGCCATGGTAACCATATCCAGAGGAATCACTAGAATTCAGAACTGAGGATTCGCTGTTAGCCTGCTGAGATTTAAAAGACCAGCTCCAAGAAAGTGTGGAGAAAACCTTCGCAGATTTGGAATTTTTTCGTGCACCTGGAAACAAACAACACTATTCAGGGAGTGTCTGAAAACCAAGAAAGACAATGCTTTTGTCCTTTCATTT
The DNA here is from genome assembly GCA_015844335.1 of Chrysopogon serrulatus. NCBI lineage: Eukaryota > Viridiplantae > Streptophyta > Magnoliopsida > Poales > Poaceae > Chrysopogon > Chrysopogon serrulatus. The sequence continues at coordinate 92,226 of JADLZL010005233.1, read as the reverse complement.
TTACTTGACTGTACAGAGTAATGTAACGAACTAATGATGCACTTAATCATGGAATGGTTTCTAATATCGGTCATTTTCCATGGATGTTGCAATACATTTACACAAAAAAAGGAATCAGAGAACCAAACAGTGCATAAACTAGAAGGGTACAGCAACTAAATCAAATAAAAGATTACACATTCATAAGCGGATAAGCCCAAAGTAACTTCTGTTAAACAGGGCAAATTAAGACAGATTATGTATAAATGGTCTTCTTTGCAGTTCTGAGGATCTTTCGATGGTTTCAAACAGGACATTCACACTTCAGATTCTGGATTCTTATTGAACAGAAGAATAGTGATATGAATCAATATTGTCAAATAGTGCAAACCATGAAATGGAGATCAATTTAATTTCTAAACTAGTAGATGGATATCTTGTTGTCAATTCCACTTTCCACAACAGAACACATTTTTGTACACCAAATATCAAACTACTTTGCTTAATGATCCATAGACTTCTCCAAAAGAGCATTCGCTTGACTCCCCTAAAGAAAGAAGATTCTAGAGCAGACATATCAAACATATGTACATAATGATAGTACATGGATACATATTACCTTTCTTTGCCTCTATCTCTAAGGCATCAGGCCGCCCACCAGCAGAGTCCAAAAGAATCACAACATCGTTCCCACTTGCAGCTGCTTTCAAGAAGTACTCATCAATCTCCTTAACAATCTCTACTAGTGACTTCTTACTCCTCCAAGGCACTGCCATAGATTCTGAATCCTTTGTCACCCAGCTCACCGTTGAAGAGTTGCCATCACCCAGAGCCCTACCCTTGGCTGGATTCACATGGACCCTATCCACAATGCCATTGTCATTGCCAAGCACACTTTCATCCTCTTCTCCATCAAATTCTGTGTCTACCTCAGGATCATAGTCCATGGTAACCTGCGAGGCCACTTCTTTATCGTTCATGTCAGCAAATGGAGATGGGGAACTCAAGGGGCGCACATTGTAGGGATCCAAGTACTCCCAATCTATGCCAGGTGGCAGGGGTGGTGGTAGAGGAGTTGAGCAGCTATCTGTGTCATCATCATCAGTAAAATCACCCCCATTGAGCTCATCATCCCTTTTTCTTAATCTTATTGGACTCAAAACCAGAGGTGGTGGGTGGAGCTCATCATCCCTCTTCTCCATCTTTTTTATCGTGGTTATTGGACTAAAAGGGAGAGGCGGCGGGGGGCGTGGCGAGGGTGGCATTGAGGGTGTCACTGAGGGTTCAGGAGGAGGAGGAGGAGGAGGAGGCTGCTGCTGCTGTGGAGTAGGCGAGGGTGGCGCTGCAAGGTCTATGGGAGGCTGCTGTGACAATGCAGACTCCAGCTCCACAAATTGCCGGAGAGTGGCTCCCGTGTTGCGGAGGGCGTGCAGGTATGCAATGTGCGCAGCTGCAAGCTCAGGGCGGCGGCGCACGAGCTGCTTCATGAGCTGCCTCCTGTCCTTGGAGCGCCTCACAGGCTCCTCATTGTCCACTTTAGAGTTGGAGCAACCCATCTGTCACCAAGGAACACAAATTCCCCACTAATGCAGACTGCAACACCAGGTGGAACTCCCAAATTGGTACTTTCCCCTGGCTCGATCAAAGTTGACTGAAACTGGTGACAATTTGCACTGAAATTCCAGAGCGTAGGCACTGTCCAGCCACAGCTCCTAATCATGGGACGCGCAGCAAAAATTCTCCGGACGGGTTTTACGGGTTCCTACAAAATTGGCTGAAATTGTCCTCAATCTGGCTAAGAGGGAGGGGGGCACACGCCAAGAAATTGGTCCTGCTCTCCAACAACCAGTCACAACAACCTACCTATTCCTCTACTCTTGCATCAAAACTCGATGGAACCGGCACTGAAACCAATTAGACAGAAGAGATGATCCAGAACGACGAATCAGCCACGAGAGGGAACGAAACCAAGACGATGACGCGGAGAAGCAAATTCTTGAATGAATAGAAGTATGCTGTGCCTGGTTGCCTTACCAGAGAGTGGCCCGATTGAAGAAACGCTCCGCGGTCAGCAAGCGAGATTGGAAGCCAAGCCGGGCCGAAGGCAGGAGGATCTAGACAGGCGGAGGGGAAGAATATGCCCACAGCAAAAAGAGAAGAGAGAAAGCTGGAGGTAACTGCGGGCCTGCGGCATCATGTGATTCTTACTCCCTCCCAAGAAGCCATCTCTCTTTTCTCCCTTCCTCTATCTGTGGCGGGTTAGCAGTCAACAATGGACGGAGGCAAGAGAAAGAGGCGCAGCCGACAATTGAGGCTCGGTGGGCAGAGAGAGAGAGAGGGAGAGGGATCAGCGGCGAGCGCGGCGGCAGCCAGCCGGCAGGAGCAGCAGGGAGAGAGGAAGGGGGGAAAGAAAACAAAGAGGAGAGGCGTGGGATTCGGTTTGGGCAATAAAGTAGTCGTGGGAGGAAGATGTGCAAGGGCAGTTGGATTGGAAGGGTGGTGCCGTGGACGGTGGGGGCCCGTCGTGGTGGCGGTGGTGTAGGAATGTGGTGGTCAGAGCTGCCACTTTCCGCCACTGGCACTGGCAGGCAACGAAACTACAGCAGGCCTCCCTCCTCCAACTGCCTCCTCCAAAGCTTCTCAATTGTACAGTACCTGTAGCTTGTGTGTGCCCCTCTTTGCTTTTTCGTTTTGCCCTCCCTCCATTTGGCCTGTGGCTGTGGCTGTGGCCTGTGGGTGTGGGTGTGGCCTCTTTCTTGCCCTCTTTGCCATTGATGATAAATAGGTCCACACTCCACTCCATCTCCACCCACCATCACGGATAAGGATTAAAAACAGCAGCGTAATGATGCTAATTAGTGCTGCCGTATCTGTTGAGATTTGAGAGGGCTATATGGGCTATTGACCACTGGTGTTTGTGTTTCGACGGACGGACGGACGGACGGACTACACCTGCACGGGTTGTTTCAGAATGATTTGAGTCTAATGATGATGCATCTGGAGAATTATTTAATTGAAGGTAACCTCGATGCGTGCCAGCCAACCTAGGAGTGTTCTTCTGGTTTTGAGTACGATCATGCCATGTTGCCATGGAAAGAAATGTGCTTTCTAGTTCTAGAATTATTATTGGGTGTGAGACAAGTTTGGGTTCGCTTGTAGGGTGCCACTGCCAGTTTGTTCAGACAGACAGCCTTTTTTTTTTGGGTCGAGTAGGCAGGCTCACTCAACAACAGCAGATACTTTACGAGAAGGATGGAGGAGGAGCAGTGAGCACGCAACATCTGTTTGGTTGTGCAGACTCTGGTACAGATAGGATTTCAGATAAACACGAGCCACCACAATCTTTTCAAATGGAGACGCTGGGTGTTGAGTGTTGACACACCCACCTGCTATTGCCGCCGTTCTTCACCTTGAAGCTAGTGCACGACTCTTTGGCCTTGTATTCCGTAATCTGCCTCGCTCGGCCGATGTCCGATGTCCCGTTCGTCAGGCAATTTCTTTTTGAGCGGCTGCTCAAGCTGCGGCTGTGGCTGTGGCTGCGGCTGCGGCTGCTTCTCACAGGACCAAGCTGCAGCAGCGAACGCACCGATCTGAGCACGTTTTCTAAACAAAAAAGATCTGAGCACGTAGAATGAGGATGACCATGAAAAAAAAAGGAATACCAATATGCTTTACCCACAAAAATACAAAATGGCATGTACTCCGGAAATATCTCTGATTGCGGTGCATTTGACTGCATGTGAGTATATAAAGTGCTATATGCACCAACAAATCGACAAACTTTCCCGAATCCGATTTTATATTCTCAACTTGACAAAGTTGCTAATTTTTTTTTAGATTTTTTCTAAAATTTAACAATATTATTCTTATTCTTACAATAATAGGTGTCACCTTCATTGACAACAACGCACTCACAATAACTTCATCAGTTTGTAGAGATGTGGTGTGGTGAGTTTGGATACCATGATTGGTAAAAACGAAAGATATAAAGCTTTTAGAGATGACTCAATTGTTCAGAGGTGCTTCCAAGAGATAGAACGATGAGTTTACATATCATGATTTTCAAAAGAGAAGAATATCTAACTTCCCTGTATAGAAGATGCTCCTGTGTGTGCTCTCACTTTCACCAAGTGGTTGCAAGAAACAACTTGGCTACTAACATGACAAAACTAGATTGCTACCAAGTCAATTCATACATAACTACTCCTTGCTATAGTCTCCAACGTAATTACAAATAAATAATTCCGACAAACATATTTTCTCGTTAGAAGCAGTACTCCTTCTATAAAAAAGCGCAATTGTAGGACTTTTAGATTTAGCGTTTGACCATTCGTTTTATTTAAATTTTTTATAAAAATATCATGTATCTTGATATAACTTATTTTATCACTAAAAATATTTTAATAATAATTTATTTATTTTATTGTATGTATAAAATTTATAAATAAGACGAATGGTCAAACGTCAAATTTGAAAGTCTTACATTATGATTTTTAATGGACAGAGAGGGAGTAATCTGTTCAATATGAACAATTTGTCTCACATTTGCAAAAAAATGCGCTGCGACGTTCGGGTTCAACCAAGTGGACCGATCATACATATAGCATTTTGACTCGAATCATCGTGAAAATTTCTGGCCTGGCCATGTGCACGACTGGTCCGGTACAGTGTACATCCAGATGCGGTGTCACTGTAGTGTGTAGCCCGTAGGCTGTGGTATAATAGGGCTGGCTACTCGCTGGAGTGTTTCCCAGACTGAGGATGAATCATAAGACCAAGGTCAATAAACGTTAGCTATAAGCCAAGCCAACTTATCAAAAAAGTCAATTTACAATCTAACCAATATAATAACTTGTTTCTACACACAGATTCTAAGCCTATTTTTAGTCACGAGAAGACAGAGAGGTTCGAATGGGAGAGAGAGAAAGAGAGATTTGAGGCACGGGAAATGCAAAGAAAGTCTTAGGTTCCATATGCAGCTCTCCTTTTTTATGTGTAGCTCGATGACGGCAGTAGTGACAAGCAGCACTCTCTCTCTCTCTCTCTCTCTCTCTCTCTCTCTCTCTCTCTCTCTCTCTCTCTCTTCCACTTAGGAGCAGATGGCGTGGCCAGTGATTCGCCCATCGCTGTACGTGCTCTAATAGGGTTGGCTACTCGTATCCGAGCGTTGTAGAATGATGGCGGTGTATTTTAGTGGATTGATCCTGGATGAGGGCTGACAGCCCAACACACACCTCCAAACATGAAACCATGGAGCATGTGACTACTGCGAGCAACTCATTTAATAGGCTCCAGCTTAGCGTTGTTGCCATTTCTTAAACGGGGACACTAGTGTCTGGACATCCGACCCGGAGGCAGCTCGGGGTTATTGGAATGGAGCAACACGAGTCATCCGACACTACTACAAAAATGGGGTCCAATTTTGGAGGCGACACGTTAATATTACGAAGCCCATTACTTGTTGGTGAGGCCCATATGAGCCTAGTTTCTAACTATGACTATATATACCGAGCACAAACCCTACCCTAGTTTCTCCCTCACTTCTTCACTCCTAGCGCCGCCTCCCCTCTCTATTCCCTACCCGGCGCCCTCTTCCCCTAGCGGCAGTCCGTCGAGCTTATGGCGGTGGGCTGCGGCCACGCTCGTGGCGCGACAGGGGCGAAGCTCCCCTACGGCGCCTGGATCCGGCGGAGGAGGCACTGCCCCAGCCGCTCCGAGATCGGCCGAGGAGGCCCTCCCCCGACGGCAGTGGCTGCACCTCCCTCGACGGCATGGAGGGCCAAGTGCGATGGCTGTGCGCCCCGGCCATGTGATTCCGGTGCATGGAGGTATACCTCTCGTCCTCTCTTTCCTTTCTCAGATCTATTGTGTATCCATCCCTCACGTTTCTCTTTCTCTCTCCCGCAGATCCGATGGCATAATTAGGCTCGGTGGCGGGCTCTACGGCGGTGGTGCCTGGATTCGAAGAGGATCCCTGTGGTGTCGGATCTGGCAGCGCGGCGTTAGTGGGGCTTCGATCTACGCTCCCCGGTGGCAGATCTGACAACGCGGTGGCATGGTGCGGATCGACAGTGCAGCGGCATGGTGCGGTTGGAAGCGGCTCAGATCTAGGCATAGACCCCGTTGCATTCCAGGTTTGGACTTTTTTGTTTTTTATTTTCATTAATGGAGATGGGCGGGGAAACCGCCTCTAAAAAGCCACGATTAACCATGACCTTTCATTGGAGGTAGTTTTAATGCCCGCCTCCAATGAGTTTTTTTGCAGTAATGGGATCTCATCTCAACTTAATAACATGTGGAACTAGCGCATCTCTCCCTTCTGCTCATGTAATCGAATAGAGGAGCTCGGCCTCACGTCTGTTGAGGCTGTTTGGTCATCTCATAGGAATCATATGCAACCATCCCATGTCACGCTGCCACCCCCTTGTTCCCTACTGCCCTCGTGCCCCATTTCCACTGCCACCCATCATTAGACACTGCACTGTCATCCCCCATGCGCCCTGTTGCCATCATGCCCCATTCCCGCTACCATCCCCCATGCGCCTTGTTGCCCTCGTGCCCCATTCCCGCTGCCACCCATCATTAGACACCGTGCCCCAATGTCTCATCTCCTCTGCAACATCAAGTTTCCCTCAGGGGGTTCTCCATAGCCGATTGTTGAGGACTACGAGACAGATCTTCGGTTAGACGGATGTAAGGATGGCTTCAATGGCATCTACGGTGGTGTAACACCTTTGCTAGGTAGAAACACAACCTAAGGCTACCCATCAACACATAAAACACACTAACATAAAAAAGCTATTGAAAATTTCAACAGAACCTCCCAAAATCAAACTGAAGAAATAAAACACAAATCACAAAAGATATATAACCACAAATAAAATCATAAGCCACCTTAAATTAACTATTACATTTAAGCAATATTAATGAAGACATCAATATCACAAACTATTGAATTGCATGTGGTTGGCCCATATGTCAAGTTTCAAACATTCTATTAACATTATGATTAAAATTCTATACCTGGATTGCACGATGGGTGCAATGGTCACATGCATGAGAGTGATAGCAGAGAGATCTTGGTGGCACATCACATTAGGTCCAAAATAAATTATACTCATTGCGAGTAGCAAGAAAATGGGTTATGAAAACAATAAAGAATTGTGTTGAAAGCAATGACTCTAGCCATGAAGGCACTGCCTCTCTTTTCATCGTAAAACTAATGGCCTATGATGTACTTTGTGTTGCTGCACTTGTAAGTGAATGAAATGACTATATTTATATGGAAACAAAGGTTAGAAGTACATTAACATTTCCTATAAATCTGCCTGCATAGTAAGAAGTTTTGCATAATTTGTGATGCTAGGAACTAACATGTCGGTTGATAATGAGAAGTATTTAATTTCTCCTTAGAATCTCTAAATTTTCCCCTAAAATCATTTGCTAAGAACTGAAACCGCTAGCACAAAGAGAATTCTACAATAATTTGTGATTTGTGCACTAAAACAATAAATGAAATTATAGAAAATAATAATGACAAGTAAAAACACATCCTTGGAAAAATGCTAGATTAATCAAAAGGTTTATTTAATTTGTGTTGGCAAGAACTAAAACCACCGACATGAGAAGTGTGCCATAGTTTGTAGCTTTAGGGACTAAAATGCCAACAAGCTCTCTTGAGAAACAATAATGACAAGTAAATGCATCTTTCCTTAAAACCAATAGCACGGTCAAAAGCTTTTTCATAATTTTTCCTACTAAGAACTGAAATATTTGACTAGAAATATAGGGAGACCAAAAAAGGTTCATCCACTTTATTACAAATCCGGTGAGTACATGGCCCATACGTATCATCACAAAAGTCAAAGCCACCCGTCGGTAGGTGTGGGCTGAGCTGATGACTGACTAGAGATGATGTATATTTGAGGGTTTCTCATTTACTTGATATGTGCAAGGCATAGATAGATATGCATGTCCACCATTCAGTCGGGTCTTGTCATAGTAAACTTGGAAACATATATTTCTGTAAGCTAATCAAGATAGAATGTCTCTATAACACTAACCCCAATAGTATTTAAGACAAGGTTGGGAGCCTCTAATAGATACGTCTGGCAACCTGACCACTTGTTGCCATTTTTACATTGAACTAGTAATTCATGTATCACACAAAGTAGATTAAAGGGGTAGCACACACGACACATATTTATACTGGTTCAAGTATGAGTACCCTACGTCCAATGTAGATGGGGATCTTTATTGCTTGTGTCCCATGCGCTTGGTGCTGGTTGCGAGTAGGGGTCACAACTATGTGTTTCTATGGACTAAGGATCTAGTTAGGTTTTCAAATCTAGGCACCCTACTGAAAGTCTTAGATTGGTTTTGATAATTGAGTGACAACCTTAGGTGAACTAATGTGATTTATGTGAGACACACTGGTGCTTAGTCCACATATACACTAGTGTGAGCAAGACATGGAGCCATAGTGGTTAAGTGGACTTTCCATGATGGTAATGCTCAACTAGTGTGATGAAGGAGCTCATTGCATAATGAGACATGACAAGGTGTCACTTTTCTAAGGAAAATGGATCATATGGTCCATTAAGTTTGATTTTGGTGTTTTATAAAACAACACGACAATTTGGACCAATAACATTTTCTAGTAGAAAAGGTTTAGTTCAAATGGATACAAGGTGGACACTTAGGAAATAGGGTGATCGGGATGATCAACACCTCAAGTAAGATATTAGAAGACATGTTGAAGAACCACAAGACATGCAAGAAGTCCAAGACACCAGATGGAATGAAGCTAGATGCAAAGACATGAAGAAAAGGAAGTTGGATGCATGCTTTCTACATGCAGCAGATTGATTTGACATGGACCTCCTAGAGGAACCGGACCAAGTGTTGTTAGGAGCTTTGCGTAGGGTCTAGAAGATCCCTACATAAAATTCACATCTTTGTGCTACAAGTGAGGGTTTTGACTTTTGCTGAACATTGACACTACAACGCCATAGTCAATTGGTCCCACATCACCAACGATCAATCATATCCATCCATCCTGTTTGCATGCTCCCATCACCGATGGATGATCAGGTTACTTCGATCATCTTTGGCTTCCAACTTATGGATCCTATTTTTTGACACCACATTATCTCATGACCACTGTTCACTTCACTGGAAGATACAATGATATTGTGCACAATGACATCTCTATATCTTGATTTTTGACCTTTCAATCTTTATTTCTTATTTGATCATAGTCTTCTTCATCCATATTGTTCCTTATCATCCACAAGATCTACGTAATCCAATCTAATATGTATTTACAAATGATGTAGTCTTCTTGTACCATACTATCAAATGGCACATTAGCCACAACAAATCAAGAATACCAAGCCCAAAACTCAAGAACATGGGACACTAAAACTAGAGTTAATAAATTTTGCCAAATCAAACCTTACTTAATGTATTAACCTTTATTTGCATGGTTGTTCTCATCTAGCAAATTAGAATGTTTAGAACACCAAAGTGAGTAATTAACTATACTATATTAGCCACTTTTAAAAAAACTTTGAGTGGTTGAATGCAAATAATTATTGATCATTTGCCCCCTTAAAAATATTTATGAAAGGCTTACAAATTGAAGAAATACCCCTTATAGAATATGGTCCTTTTATTCATTCGTTACACTCGGGATAAACATTTTCTCATCTTATTTGCCTCTACATGCAGTAGATACATGTTGTGGAATTCCCTTGCGTGGGTCACAAGCAATGCTTTTTGTTGGTGGTTCTCTTTATTTTTGTCATTGCAACTACTAGCAGTACTAGAACCAATGTTATCACTGCTAGTCACATCATCCTTTCCTCTGTATTCAAGGCCGCTGTCCACCTTGGCTAGCATATACATATCCTCTTTTGTGCTTTTGAGCTTGTGTACTTAGTAAAATATGACTTGTGAACTAAAGTACAATAATTACCAAGCTTATTACTTGTTTTGTGCCTTAATAATCTTAATTTTTATAATGTATAATAACTTACATTGCATCCAAGAGAGCAAAAGTGAAATGCAACAAGTAGAGCATGACCGCAGATCACACAGTTGTGTGATAATGATGAAGTTGCTTTACTAATGGAGACAACACAACTACGGTGTTGTGGCCGTTGTTGAAGAATATACAACCCTTGCACCATTGATTATGTAAGTTTGCACATCACTTATATGAAGAATGTCCTCAATATCTGAAACCTTGACAACCTCATGGTACGATGATTGCCTTATCTGAAAGACCCAATTATTGAAAGCTTAGATGTTATCAACTAGAACATAGTACATGCCCTTTTAATCAAATACACATGGCTTGTAGGTGATTGGAATGTGCCAAATGTATAAGACATATTTCTTGTAAAGCTTTATGCATGTTTCTTGAATACAAGTTGAAGAAAACATGACAATAATGAAGACATCACTATCACAAACTATTGAATTGTATGTCGTTGTCCCATATGTCAAGTTTCAAACTTTCCACATTAACATTCTAATTAAAAATACCATACCTAGATTACACAATTAGTGGAATGGTCATATATTCATGATAGTGTGATAGTAGAGAGATCTTGGTGGCACCCCACACTAGGTGCAAAATAGGTTGTAGTCATTGCGAGTAGCAAGAAAATGGTTTGTGCAAATGGTAAAGTATTGTGTTGCAAGCAATAACTCTAGCCATGAAGGCACTGCCTCTCTTTTCATTATAATTGCCTATGATGTACCTTTTTGTCGCTGCAAAGGTTCGTAAGCCAAAGAAATGGAAATATTTATATGGAGACAAAGGTTACTAGTACACTAACTTTTCCTATAAATTTGCTAGCGTAGTAAGAAGTTTCGCATAATTTGTGATGTTAGGAACCAACATAATTGTTGGTTGATATTGAGAAGTAAATTATTTCCCCTTAGAATATCAAACCTTTCCCCTAAAATCATTAGCTAAGAACTAAAATTGTTGGCACAAATGAGAAGTTTGTAATAATTTGTTGCTTTGTCAATTAAAATAGTAATCAAAATTATAGAAAACATGGAAAACCGCTAGATTAATCAAAAGATTTACTTAATTTGTGTTGCCGAGAACTAATTAAACCGCCAACACAATGCGAAGCGTGTCATCATTTGTGGCTTTAAGGACTAAAATTCGGACTAGCTCTTTTGGGAAAAAATAACAAAAAGCAAATGCAACTTTACTCAAAATTGCTAGCACAATCAAAAGCTTTTTCCATAATTTATCATGCTAATAACTAAAATATTTAACTAGAAATATGGGGAAACAATTAAAAAGTCCATCCACTTTGCTACACAATCTAGTGAGTACATGGTCCACATGTATCATCATGAAGGTCAAAGCCACCCTTGGATAGGTGTGGGCTGAGCTGACTAGCTAGAGGTGACGATGTACATTCTAGGGTTTGTCATTTAATTGGTATGCAAAAGGCATAGATATGCGTCAATCGGTCAGTCAGATCTTAAGCCAATCAAGATAGAATGTCTCTAGCAACCCAAGCACTTGTCACCATTTTTACATCCGAGTAGTAATCAATGTATCACACCTAGTAGGTCAGAGGGGTAGCACACATGGCACATATTTACACTAGTTCAGGTATGGAGTACCCTACGTCCAATGTACATGAGGATTCAAGTATGGAATAACCTACGTCCAATGTACATAAGGATCTTTATTGCTTTCCCATGCGCTTGGTGCTTGTTGTAATAGGAGATCACAACTCTGTTTGTCTATGGACTAACGATCTACTTATATTTTCTAATCAGGGCATCCTACTGAAAATCTTAGATTGGTTTTGGTAATTTTATGAAAACATTAAGTGGACTAATGTTATTTTATGTGTGACTCACATGTGCTTATCCCACATATATACTAGTGTGAACAAGATATGGAGCCAAGATGGTGAAATGGATTTTGGATTATGGTAATGCTCAATAGTGAGATGAAGGATCTCATTGCATAATGGGACATGACATAGTTTCACTTGTGTAAGGAAATGGACCCTATGGGCCATTAAGTTTGATTTCGGTGTTTATAAAACAACAAGACAATTTGGCTAACATTATTTTCTAGTATAAAAGTTTTAGTTCAAATGGGTGCAAGGTGGGCTTAGACTTAGGAAATGGGGTGATCTGAATGATCAACACCTTAAGCAAGACATCGAAAGACATGTTAAAGACCCACAAGACATGCAATAAGTCCAAGATACGAGATGAAACCAAGCTAGATGGAAATACATGAAGAGGGGGAGGAGTCGGGTGCATGCTTTCTACACACACTAGATTAATTTGATGTAAACCTCGTAGAGGCACCGAACCAAGCATCATTAGTTTGAATTTGCATAGGGTCTGAAAGATCCACGCATAACACTCACATCTCTAGACCATCTAGTGAGGCTTTCAACCATTGTTGACCATTGGTACTATCCAGTCAATTGGTCCCACGTCACCAAACGATACCATCTGTCCTCTTTGCACGTTTTTTCATTCATGGAAGACTCACGTGAGTTCATTCACCTTTGCTTTCCACTTGTTTATCATATTTTTTGACACCACATGATCCCATGACCTCTTTTCACTTCAGAGGATGATACAATGATATTGTGCACCATGACTTATCTATATCATGCGATCTCTAACGTTTTGGTGCTTTTTAGTTTCTTATTTGATCATAGTCTCTTCATCCATATTGTTCCTTATCATCATCAACATTATGTGCGTAATCCTATATAATATGTATTTGCAAATTGGTGAGATCAACTTGCACCATACTATCAAATGGGCATGCTAGCCGCCACTAATCAGGAATAGCAAGCCCACATTCTAGAACATGTCAGGCTAGAACTAGCGTGAATAAGTTTTCCTATATCAAACCATACCTATTGTATTAGCCTTTATTTGCATGGTCATTCTCATCTGGCAAATTAGAATGGTTACAACACCAAAGTGAGTAGTTAACTATACTATATTAGCTATCTTTAAAAAAACTTTGAGTGATTGAATGTGAAAAATGTTGACCACTTGCCCTCCTAAAAATGTTTATGAGCTTATAAATTGAAGAAATAGCCCTAATAGATAGGGTCATTTTATTCATTCATTTATTACACTAATGTCAAATATTTTCTCATTTTATTTACCTCTACATAGTAGATATGGCCATGAGCATCACATTAGAAGAATGGTCCACATTGTGGAAATCCCTTATGTTGATGGCGAGCAATCCTTTTTTGTGGTGGTTCTTGTTCAGTATTGTCATTGCAGCTATCTTTAATACTAGCAGTACTTAAACCAACATTATCATTGGTAGTCACATCATCCGATCCTTTTCTCTATATTCAAGACCACTTTCCAATCCTCTTTTATGCCTTTGAGCTACATAAATTGATAATTTAAAGTGTGTACTTACTATAATATGACTTGTAAGCTGAAGTACAATAATTGCCAAGCATATAATTCTTTCATACCATAACAATCTTAATATTTATAATGTGTAATAATTTACATTGCATCTAAGAGAGCAAAAGTGAAATGCATCAGGTAGAGCATGACCACACATCTCACAGTTGTGTGAAGATGATGAGGTTGCTTTAGTAATGGATACACCAAAACTATGGTGTTGTGGTCGCTTGTTCAAGAATGCAACCCTTGCACTATTGATCAGGTAAGTTTGCACATCACTTAGATCAGGAACGTCCTCAATACCTGAAACTCTAACAACATCATGGTATGTTGATCACCTTATCTGAAAGATCCAATTGAAAACTTAAATTGTTGTCAACTTTTGAACATAGTGCATCCCGTTTAATCAAATGTGCATGGATGCAAGTGATAGAAACATGCCAAATGTATAATACATTTCATGTAAAGTTTTGTGCATGTTTCTTGATAGAAAAAGCAATGATAATGAAGAAATCAATATCATAAACAATTGAATTGTATGTTTGTCCCATATGTCAAGTTTTACACTTTTATTAATGTTACCAATAAAAATTCCGTGCTTGGACTAAGTGATGTGTGGAATGGTCACATGCATGATAGTGATAGCAGAGAGATCTTGGCGGGACCTCACACAAGGTGCAAAATAGGTTACACTCATTGCGAGTAGCAAGAAAATGAGTTGCGCAAATGGTAAAGAATTGTGTTGCAAGCAATAGCTCTGCCAAGAAGGCATTGCCTCTCTTTTCACTAGAAAACCAATTGCCTATGATGTACTTTGTGTTGCTAGACAAGTTTGTAAGTGAAAGAAATGTGTATATTTATATGGAAAAAGGGTTAGAAGTAGATTAATAGTTTCTATAAATCTACCATGTAGTAAGAAGTTTCACATAATTTGTGATGCTTCGAACTGACATGGTGGTTCATAATGGGAATTAAATCAATTTCCCCTTAGAATCTCTAACTTTTCCTATAAAATTATTATCTAAGAACCAAAACCATTGGCGTAAAGAGAAGTTTGTAATAACTTGTAGCTTTATGAACCAAAGTGGCAATCAAAATTATAGAAAATAGTAATGACAAGTAAAATCACTTTCCTAGGAAAACTGCTAGATTAATCAAAAGATTTATTTAATTTGTGTTGCTAAGAACTAAAACTATTGACATAATGAGATGTGTATCATAGTTTGTGGCTTTAGGGACTAAAATTTGACTAGTTCTTTTGGGAAACAATAATGACAAGTAAATTCACCTTTCTTTCAAATCACTAGCATGACGAAAAACTTTTCCATAATTTGTAATGCTAAGAACTAAAGTTTTGGACTAGAAATAAAAATTCATCCACTTTACTACAGAATCTGGTGAGTGCATGGCCCACATGTATCATCACGAAGGTCAAAGCCATGCCTGGACTGGTGTATGCTGAGCTAGCTAGCTTGAGGCGATGCACATTTAGGGGTTTCTCATTTACTTGATATGTGCAAGGCATAGATAGATATGCATGTCACCTGTGTAGTCAGGTCCTGTCATAGTAAACTGTGAAACATATATGTAAGGTAATCAAAGATAGATAGTCTCTATAACACTACCCCAATAATAGATAAGGCAAAGTTGAGAGCCTCTAATAGATACCTCTAGCAACCCTACCACTTATCACCATTTTAATATTTGATTATTAATCATTGTATCATACATAATGGATCAAAAAGGTAGCATACATGACACATATTTATACTAGTTCAAGTATGGTGTACCCTATGTCCAATGTAGAGGAGGATCTTTATTGCTTTTGTCCCTTGCACTTGGGGCTGGTTGCGAGTAGGGGATCACAACTATGTGTTTCTCTAGACTGAGGATCTAGTTAGATTTTCCAACTAGGGCACCATATTGAAAGTATCAGATTGGTTTTTGAATTGAGTGACGATCTTAGGTGGACTAGTGTGATTTGTGTGAGACACGCAGGTTTTTAATTAGTGCACATATACACTAGTGTGAACAGGACATAGAGCCATGGTGGTCAAATGGATTTTGCATGATGGTAATGCTCAACTAGTGAGATAAATGAGCCCATTGCACAATGAGACAGGACATAGTGTCACTTGTGTAAGTAAAATAGACCCTGTGAGCCATTAAGTTTGATTTTGATATTTGATAAAACAACATGACAATTTGGACTAACAACATTTTCTAATACAAAATGTTTAGTTAAAATGGATGCAAGATGGAATTAGACTTAGGAAATGAAATGATCTAAATGATCAACACCTCAAGCAAGATATCAGAAGACATGTTGAAGAGATAAAATTAGATTTAGGAAACAAGATGATTTGAATGATCAACACCTCAAGCAAGACGTCAGAAGACATGTTGAAGACCTATAAGACATACAAGACGTTCAAGACAAAAGATGGTACCAAGCTAAAAGTAAAAACATAAAGGGGAGTCTGATGCATGCTTTCTACATGCACTAGATTAATTTGGCATGGATCCCCTAGAGGCAATGGACCAAGCAACATTAGAGGATTTGTGTAGGGTCTGGAAGACCCTCACATAAAACTCACATCTCTAGACCACCTAGTGAGGCTTTTGACCATTGTTGACTGTTGGCACTGTAACTATAGTCAATTGGTCCCACATCACCAAACAAATGGTTTGTCTCCATCCATCTTTGCTCATCTCTATCTTTATCGATGGATGATCGAGTGACTTTATTCACCTTTGGCTTCCAACTTGTCTCTCCCATTTTTCAACACCACATGATCCCATGACCTCTTTTCACTTTAGTAGACAATATAGTTATATTGTGCACAATGACTTCTCAATATCATGTGATATTTGACCTTTTTGTTTTGTTTCTTAGTAGTTCCTTACTTGATCATAGTCATCTTTGTCCATATTGTTCCTTATAATCAACATGATGTACGTAATCCTGTATAATACATATTTGCACATTGGTGAAGCCAACTTGCCTTGTACTATCTAATGTACACATTAGCCACCACTAATCAACAATACTAAGCCCAAAATTCAAGAACATAATGAGGCTAGAACTATAGTGAAAAGTCTCCCCAAATCAAACCATACCTATTTTAATAGCCTTTATTTGCATGGTCAGTCTTAGCTAGAAAAGTAGAATGTTTAGAACACCAAAGCAAGTAGTTAACTATACTATATTAGCTCTAATTTAAAACTTTGAGTGATTGAATGTGAAAAATAATTGATCGCTTGCCCTCATAAAAATGTTTATGAAAGGCTTACAAATTGAAGATATAGCCCTAATAGAATAGGGTCTTTTATTCATTCATTCATTCATTACGCTTGTGACAACTATTTTCTCATCTTATTTGCCCCTACATACATGTAGAAGGTAGGGTCATGATCATGACATTAGATGAATGGTGCACATTGTGGAATTCCCTTGCGTCGGTGATGAGCAATCCTTTTTGTGGTGGTTCTTCTTCGTTGTTTTCATCGCAACTATCTTTGATACTAGCAGTACTAGAACCAGCATTATCATTATGAGCTGAGGTACAATAATTGCCAAACTTATTACTTCTTTTGTACCTTAACAATCTTAATATTTATAATGTTTAATAACTTACATTGCATCCAAGTGAGCAAAAGCTAAATGCATCAAGTCGAGCACGACCACAAAGACATCTCATAGTTGTGTGAGGATGATGGAGTTGATTTAATAACGGATACACCACAACTATGGAGCTGTGGCCACTCATTCAAGAATACAACCCTTGCACTATTGATTATGTAATTTTGCACATCGCTTTTATCGAGAATGTCCTCGATATCTAAAACTCTAACAACATCATGGTATGATCATTGACTTATCTAAAAGATCTAGTTATTGAAAGTTCAAATTGTTGTCAACTATAAAACATAGTACATACCAGTCTAATTGAACATGCATGGCATGCAAGTGATAGGCGAGCCAAATGTATAATACACTTCATGTAAAGTTTTATACATATTTCTTGAATGCTTGTTGAAAAAGCAATAATAATGGAGACACCATTATCATAAACTATTGAATTGTGCCGTTGTCCCAATATGTCAAGTTTCAAATTTCCCCGTTAATGTCATATGATTCAAAATTCCATAAGTGGACTACATGATGAATGGAATGATCACATGCACGACGGTGATAGCGAGAGATCTTGGTGCTGCCTCACACTTGGTGCAAAATAGGTTACACTCATTGCGAATAGCAAGAAAATGGGTTGCACAAATGGTAAAGGCACTGCCTATCTTTTCACTGTAAACCAATAGCCTATGATGTACTTTGAAAGATGGCAATGGGTAGAGAATACCCGTAAACCCATGGGCAACAACCCGATGGGTGTAGATACAGGCACCAAACTATGCCCACGAGCACGGGTGCGAATACAACTATCTACCCAAATTAATATTTGATGATGGGCAAAGAAATAACCTACCCGCACTTGCAAACCTAACAGACCCGCTTCGATCCCTGACAAGTGGACCCCACTCTCCTAACACCACACCGCACATCTGCACCCTCTCTCTTCTATCTCACACTTTCACTGACTGCTCGCTAAGAACAGAAAGAGTAGAGAAACAAATCATCTTCTTCCTTTACCAAATCCCACCTCCAAATCTAGGAATCAGGTTATGCATGTGACACCACCGCATTCACCATCTTGAGCTTTCCATTCTCGTATGAGGCTCTCGCTAACGTGGAGTACCAGAGGAGATCGAAGAAGGTCACCCTGCATGAACAATGGCCGCCTCAGCTTCCTCGAGCAGGGACCATGGCTGGAGTCTTTCGTTCCTGTCTCCTGCAACCTCAAGTGAGAGCCATGGTGGTGCGACACCGAACGATGGTGGTCCATCCTCTTCGCTCGTCCTCATCGCTCTGCCCGCTGTCCTCATTGAATGTCCCCACTATCGCTTTCCTTGTGACTCGCCCTCATTACAAGCTTCGTTGGTCATCCTCTTCACTCACTTCGATTGGCAACCTTCCTCCTTGCTCGCTTCGTCCGACCATCACCCACCCAGCCTGGTCATCATCCTCATTGACCTGCTAGCGTGCATACGAGCATGCTTGGGGATAGTGGGCATGTGAAAGCCCTAGTTTGGTTTTGGCTAATTGATGAAACCTAGGACTAACCCTATTGCTAAATATGTAGCATTAGAGAAAGGGGAGGTCAAAGCCAAGTGGTGGAATGGTGATCAAGGTGATGGTGGAGACCAAAGATGATCAAGTGCCACCCTTGGAGATGAAGGAAGATGAGGAGCAAGATAGAATGCTAGAGGCAAAGGTATATGCTAGAGCATTTCCATTTTGCCAGCCATAGGTGAGTAGAGAAGTTGATGGCTGGATTTAGGATTGATAACCGTACTATTAAGAGGGGCAATTTCACGCAATATCGGTTATCTTAGTGGCACTAGGTGAGCAATGACTTTGCATGTGCATTAGAGACCTAGTGAGCTAACAATCTCTTGCAAAATTCATTTAAAAATGCTAACACACGTGCACAAGTGGAGAGACACTTTTGTGTTGGCACATGAGAGCAAGGGTTGATGGTGTTTGGGTGTGAAACCCTCCCGCCGAGCTTGTGAGGCGGGACTCGAAGGTTTTCGGACGAAGTATAGTCACTTAGAGGTGACCGGACGCTGTCCTGGTAGGGACCGGACGCGTCCGGTCAGTTGGTGGCGTCCGGCGTTTTTACTAGGGTGACTGGACTCCGGGGACCGGACAGTCCGGTGCCAAGTTTTGGTCAAGGCCGTGTGCAGCGGTGTGAGCAGCACGACGCCGGTGACGTCCGGTCCAGGGCGGCGGGGCGCGGCCCGGTCGTCAAAAACCCTTTCTGGAACCTCTCTGGTCGGCGACCGGATTCGCACTGTGCGAGCGTCCGGTCGTCTGGCGGACGCGTCCGGTCAATGTCTGATAACGCACGAGTGATCGAGCCGTTGGCGCGCAACGGCTATATTCAAACGTCAGCGACACGTGGCCGCGGTAGAGGGACCGGACGCTGGGACCGGACGCGTCCGGTCGCCACTTAACCCGCATCTGGTTGACGCGCAGAAATCTGTTCTTGTGAGCAACGGCTATGTGATCTTGTGGGCGCCTATATAAGTGCATTGGCCAGCTCTAGGGAGCCTCCCTTGGCACTTTGACATTCTTGACATCCCCTAGAGCTAAGCAAATCAACTCCCTCACTTTGCATGCCTTTTGATTGATCTAGAGAGTGATTGGGAGAGCTTCTAGTGCATTTGCCTTGTGATTGAGCATCTAGTGGCACTAGTGAGCGTTCTTGCTGCGATTGAGCTTACTACTCTTGGTGATTGCCGTCACCTAGATGGTTGGAGCAGTGAGCCGGAGTTGAGCAAGGTTGAAGATTGTTCTTGGCCACTCCGGAGGTGATTGTGAGGGGTGTTGATCCCACCCCGCGGGAGATCACGAAAGGAATCATTAGTGGAATCTTGTGTCATTGAGTTACCCTCACTTTGTGTGAGTTCTTGTGGCGCCCGGTGAGGGCTTGGCTTGTGACGCCGATTAGCCACCGAGCTACCAAGTGTGTGGTCGACACAACGGGGAGTAGCGTGCCGGCAAGCACGTGAACCTCGGGATAAAAATCTTGTGTCCCTCGGTGTTCTTGTGTGGTTTGATCCTTCGAGATCAACTTGGATTTCTCTATTGGATCATCTCTTCGGGTTTCATTGTATTGACAAGATGGTGATTGGTCATCATCCCGAAGGCACGGTTTGCACCTCTAGGTTCTCTTCCTTGCGATTATCTTTGTACACTAGTGTAGCTTGTAGCATATTAGGTTGCTTGTGTGTGCTCTAGTGTATTAGGATTGCTAGAATTGGATAGGTTGGCCTGCAACCCCTCTCTAGGCTAGCGCAACACTCGCTTCGCCATTTAGTGTACTAACCGGTTTGTTTAAGTGCTTTGCAAGAATTTTTATAGGCTATTCACCCCCCCTCTAGCCATTTAGGACCTTTCAGCATGGGCACAAGTTGATGCCATGGTGGGTGCCGGTGGAGCTTTAGGCATGAGATTTTGCTTGTGGATGCGAGCTTGTGAAGTCGCTACCCATGTGGATACTGCCTGTTGCCATCTTTATGTACTTTTCTATCACTGCATAGGTTTGTAAGCGATACAAATGGCCATATTTATATGGAAAAAGGGTTTGGACGTACATTGACTTTACCTACAAATCTTCTGGCATAGTTATAAGTTTCACATAATTTAGGATGCTAGTAAATGACATGTCAGTTGATAATGAGAAGTAAATTAATTTCCCCTTAGAATTTCTAGCTTTTCCTCTAAAATCTATGTACTAAAGTCTGTTGGCATAGTGAGAAGTTTGTAATAATTTGTGGATTTGTGAGCTAATATAAAATGACAATTAAAATTATAGAAAATAATAATGACAAGTAAAAGCACTTTCCTTGGAAAACCGCTAGATTAATCAAAAGGTTTGCTTAATTTGTGTTGCCAAGAACTAAAACCGCCAATATAGTGTGAAGTGTGTCATCGTTTGTCGCTTGGGACCAAAATTCCAATTAGCTCTTTTGGAAAACAATAATGACAAGTAAATACACCTTTCCTTGAAAACCACTATCATGGTCAAAAGCTTTTCCATCATTTATCAAGCTAAGAACTAAAATATTTGATTATAAATATGAGGAAACAACAAAAAAACTCATCCACTTTACTATACAATATGATGAGTACATGGCCCACATGTATCGTTACGAAGGTCAAAGCCACCCCTGGACAGGAGTGTGTTGTGCTGACTCGTTATTGGCGATGTACATTCGAGGGTTTCTTATTTACTTGATATATGCAAGGCATAGATAGATATGCATGCCAACCATTCAAGTTGAGTCCTGATGTAGAAAATTAGGAAACCTATCTGTAAGTGTAACACCCAAAAAATTGCATTCTTTTGAAATAGCTCAATTTGATTTATATATTCTTTTATGTGTGCATTGAACATAGGCAATAATATTTTTATGAGAATAAAATTCATCATAAGGATTAGCTACATGCTTTGTTGCATACATGCTTTGGTGCATTTGCTTTATTCTTTGTGAATGGCTTCTACCAAAATTCAAAACTGAATTTAAATGTCATTGAAATCTATTTCAGAAATTTTAGTTTAGAAAATTTAGAAAAGAAGTGCAGAACTCCTTCTCGGCAGGTTACCTGCTGGCCTGACCCAAATTTGAAGGAACAAATAGGATATATGAAAGACTCATGTGCGCCCCAGAATCAGTCGCACACATAAGTTGACAAATTACATAGAGTACCATCACACTGTTTATTACATAACGAATGAATACTTATCACATAGTCTTAAACAATAATAGTAGCAACTAATAGAAATAACTCGAACGCAAAGAACTTCACACACGGGGACTAACGCCGACCGGTGACAACAAGCCTAATACTCAAAGCGATAGTCCTCATTCCCATCACCATCTGAAGCATAACCTGAAGTATTGTGATATTGCAAGGGTGAGCACATGTCGTACTCAGCAAGCATAACTAGGGGTTCATGAGGCTCAAATAAAGCTGACACTGGTTGATTGCATTTAGCTCTTTATTAATTTAACATTTAAGGCATCATTAGCAACAAGGTAGTAGCAATTCCCATAACCACATGATCAGGTAAACAAGAATAAAGAATGATACAAAGCAACTGTGGTAGAACCACCTAAATTAATACACTCACAAGAGTACTTGTCTTCTATTAGACACTAAGTACCTAAGGGAGCGCACTAATTTAATCGATTCTGTCGAGCACACCCAACGGGAGAACTCGAAAATCCACAGTTTTCATCAGGATCACAAATGAGGGAATAAAACTTACAACAATCTTATATTTCTTACATCCCATGTTTACATTGGATCAGTATGACTTATGAATTATAACAGCGGAAGAAATAATTATAGAGTGGCAAAATAAAAGTTGATTCATTTTTAATTTACATGGTATCTCTGGTAACACCTAATCTTTATTGCAGTAGAAAATAAACATTTATTCAATTACAAGTATAAGCATATAACATGATGATGTTGATGACATTATAGAACTTTTCTTTTCAAAATCATTTGGTGAGGAATTGTAAATAAAAGTTCTATCGCAGCATAATTGGATTTCCTCGGCCGAGCCCACCGGGAGGTATCCACACACAAGAGTCGGCAGCTAGCATCCACATTTACCCGCAATGGGGGGAGTAAAACACTGAGTACTCAATTGTACTTAGCAAGACTTACCCGACAGGAGGAAATAAAATGACTCCAAGGGTATGTAAGGCTATTTGGCTTGTGGGTTTATATTTGCAGGGAAGCATTACTAATAGTACAGCCTTATATTCAAATTTTAGCAGTCCATATTAATTCATTAGCTAACCATTCTAGATAAGCACCTAAACTACTTTCAAGCAGATGGTAAGCAATCAGAACCATTTTTAGCCTTTTTCCACCTTCCATTTCTTATTACGCTGCGCCGAATAAAGCCCTCGTCATTACCGTTCAAGAACGGTGATTCGCGAATCAATGTGCCCAGCTAGGTACCCCGAGACACACTCCCCGCCTGCATCCCAGACACAGACGGGAACAATTTGCTTTCTCCTGCCCGGGGGTCCAGGTCCCCGTTTTAACTGGGATTCCAAGCCCCTGATATTCCCGGCTCGGCCGTAATGCGGTGCAAGGACCTCCAACTCAAAAAGAAAATATATATATGCACCACCCTATACAGTCGGTCCGGATGGAGCTGGAACCCAAGACAAGAGAGAGCAAGCCTTCCGAGCTCCCATAAACAAGTATGTGTTCGGGATAAGGAGATCTGTGACTTGACCTTCAACCCTTAGCAACGATCGGTCCTTAACCGACACAGGCGGGGCAACGCAGCCAGAGCCTCGCTCTGTTGCCCAACAAACCAAGTCCATCCAATCCATCATACCGTCCTGCCCGATCTCCATTTATTATCCATATATATATATATTCCATGAGATAGTAACATGATAATAATATTACAATCCTATCTCTCGCGAGTGACAGGAAATCACTCGACTTCTACCGGCAACCTATAGCATAGCAACTCTACATGATCCTATCATTCTAGTAGGACTCATAAGATAAGAATATATATGCAAGTGGGTTTCATTCAATTCCTCCAAACTTAATGCACACATAATTATTATAAAGTGCAGAATAGTAGGGGTCATGAACCGGGGCTTGCCTGGGTAAAAGATAATCAAAAGTTAGTATTCCAATCTTCAAGATATGATCCCATCACGCCATCTTTTTGTTAAACACCAAGTCCTCTGATCGATCCGTCGATTCACCATCGTTCCTAAATGATATGCAACGATGCAGTGTATGAATGCTTTGGGAAGTACACATGATACTTATAACTGATAGCAATCAATAACCCTTAAACTATACAAGAGCACGCCAAAATACTATCAAGGCTAACCTAGTTTACCAGCAAGCAAAGCCAACCTCTGTTCGTATCTTTTATTAATTACGAGCATGTGAGGAGCCATTAAGTTATTAAAACTCATTCCATTTAATGGTTGGAAGCATGGTTATTTTATTAACTAATCATGAGAACTAGTAAAGGCTACAGACTTAGGAGGCCCGACAGTGATATAACCTTAGTGCAACGGCCAGCTGCTTTGCTCGCTTGCTGCTCGTCGGCGAAGGCACGCAGCGGACATAGCCGCGGCGGCCGGCTCCAGTCCCGGCAAACCAGAGCAACGGAGAGGGTGAAGGAAGGTCTGGGAACGTCTTGGGATTACCGCGAACACGGCTGCAAAGTCTTTGGATGGAGCGACGGCCCGAGCGAGCCGGCCACGCGCCGGGTGACGGTGGCGGGCGCGGCGCTTGCAGCGCACGGCACGGCGTCACTGGCCGACACCCGGCGTTCCCGACCAACCGAGGCAACCGACGGCAAGAGGAGATCATAGGGAATCGACTAGTGCAAAGAATTGAATTGATCTCGCAGGAATCGAAACGTACCCCATCCTTGCTCGCCTCCGGCCCAAAGATGACCGGCGGCAGCGGCAATTTAAACTTGGCCGGGCTGTGGAGTACCGATGCTACTCAAAGTGGATTCAAGGACTAGCTAGCTTCCGTGGCTCGACACTGACGCGAGTAATTGGATTACCATGCCCTGGGCTGTGCGAATTTTGTAGAGAGGCGGAAGAGAGGGTGCTCGGTGGACGGGTTGCATGATAGTGGAGTGGTGCAGCGGGCAGGGGAGGGCTTGGCATGGCATGAATCAAGTCGGGGTGGTGTCGGATGGTTAGATGACTTGATGGCGAAGCTGTGGATGCGATGAATCGACTCGATTTGACCTTTCCCTGCCGGGATTAATGGCACGCCAGTGGCCATGGCGACAGGGGAGAGGAGATCGTGCTTCGGCGCGACGTCCTTCAAGCCGAGGCGCAAGACCGCAAGCGGACGTGACTCCGGCGGCGGCGGCCCGGCAGCGCCGAGCCGAGCCCACGCAGCGTGCGACGACGCGGCGATGCGACGGCGTGGGGCAGCGGGCCGACGCGAGCAGCAGCGGCGTTGATGCCATGGCCCGCAGCGCCCGCCAGCGGCGAGGGCGTGTCGCAGCGGGTCACTCGCGGGCTCGCGCGGCCTAGCATCGACACTACGATGTCGCGACGTGAGACGCAGCTGAAATGGGCGGCGGCATAATGCAGCTCGGCGCGCAGCCGCGCCGGCCCCCCCGCGGCAGTGCGGCCAGCGGCGCCAGGCGCGTGGTGATCACTCACGCCACGCCAAACCGTGCTGTGCACGCATTTTAAAGCATAGACCAAGACCAAACGGTATTAGATACGGCCAAACCAACTTGACACAGTTCAAGAGGGCACTTAAAGATTCTAGGCAAAGCATTCTTCTCTGGCTTTGGCCATCCCGAGTAGAAACCAAGGATGTGCCAAGTCGGGTTCGTCAGTGGCGTCGCTGAGCTCGGCCGAGGCGTGAACTAGGTCCGCACAGGTGAGGTTTTAAGGCCTTTGGGGCAAGGTTTTTGATACCTACTAGCTTGGACATCTGCCAAACCAACCTGATCATTCTAAAAATGGTTCATTAGGCTACTAAACAGAGCCAAAACATACTATCACTTCTTAACTAGATTTTGCAAAAATTGAATGCCAACCTGGCGAAATCGGCTTTTTTGGAGACGGAAACTTTCTAAGTCAAGAGCAGAACCCTATTTCATGTTCCACTTTTAAGCTTTTGAAAATACTAGTTAGCAAGTTTATTTCTCTAAACAAAAGTTGCGCTACCATCTACAAAGTTTGCACTTCAACTTTATTTAAAGATTGCATACATGTTCTATAATAATTTTGCTTAATAAAAATTGATTTTAAACCCAACTTTCATTCAGCATTTTTAATGGCCTTTTTAAGTTACTAGGAATTGTTTTTACACTTAACGACGTGCATTAGCACATAAACACGATGCTCACGAAATGATTTGACATGTGGTTAAGCGCGTAACACCAGGGGTGTTACAGCAACATAATTAAACATCATATAACAGTGATCAATTATTCTGTAAGAATCCCTAAGGCTGCCCGTGTCCGTGGACACGGCTAGTATACCAGTTTATTAAACTCTGCACAGAGGTGTACACTTTCACTGTGAGTCATGACTTCCAATGCATTGGGTTAATTACTCCCAAGACACTAAAAGTCATATAAAGCCACTCTAGGGTTCGTCTAACAAGTTAGGGCCATTAGATTCATTTGGCAAGGGAATATAGAGCCCTCCTTCTAGATGGCGCAATGACCCGTAGCCTACACTCATATGAACATAAGCCGCAATATAATCAGCTCGCAAAGCCATTTTTACGCCAATTAAAGTAACCGCTAACAAGCTAGAAAAGGTCCCTAAAGCAACTAGAGCCAGAGCCATATAGCCCTCACAAATGTCATTGTCAATCCCGGTGATCACATACAGATAAGTCCTTACGGAGAGAAAACTAGAGCAACAAAATAACTCCATGCTGTAGATCTCTGTAAACAGCAGTAAAACCATCTTTTAATGTTGTTGCATATTCTATTATTCAAGTTACAAGATCATGGTTACACATACCCAGCGCTAGCAAGCACTACCATATGCATTTATCCCAAGATTATCAAGGTGGAAGATAATCAACTCTAAGTCATCCTTAACAGGAAATCAATGACACATGCACATGATATATAGTGGATATTGTGAATAGGTAAACAAGGAGGTCCCAAGCTATACTTGCCTTGATCAAAAGTATTCTGTTGGTACTGCTGATCCTACTTGAAAAATTGCTCTTGATCGTTTACGAAGTACTCACCGTCTATACTCAATCAACGGCAACAATCAAGCATCCACAGGCAAACATACACGAAGCAAACAAGCTATAATTAGAACAATACATCAAACAGTATAAAAAATAAGTTTAAAAACCTATGAAATTAATCTACACGTCACTACGATTACAAAAACATAAATAGCACAAAAATCGGATTTAAAACAAATAAGATATAATTTACCGATGATTTCCTATACAAGAGTAAATAATTAAATAAGACCACGAAAATAAATATTCTCCAACCTACTGGAAAAGAGTAACACTGCATAGAGCTCGAAATAACGAAACTAACACAATTTGAACGGATCAATTTGGAGTTAAAATGGAGATTTTATAAACAAAATAAAACAGTGGCATTTCTGTAATTAACTGGAAACCGGAATTTTGTACTAAAATAAATTAAAACCAGAAATTGTGATCAGCGGAGGACTGCGTGTTCAAATTCATGAAAAGTTAGGGTCTCTTTAACAATATTGCAGCGAAGGGGTATGAATAGCTCTTAGCCCTTGATTTCAGATTGGATGGATGAAAATAGATGGAAAAGGAAAAGAAGGAAAATCTGGCCAGGAACAGGGAGATGCACGGCGACTCTCCATTAATTCCGACGAGGAGCTCGCCGGCGTTCATGGAACTTGTGATTTCGGCCACCAAAAATCTCGAAATAAATAATGGAAGAAAGAGGATGCGAAGGCGACCTCACCCAGGGCAACCTTGATGGCTGGGAATGAACGGAGGCGCGGCGCGGCTCGGAGGGACGGACAGAACGTTCCTGCGGATGTTCGGCGATGAACTGTAAGCGGAAGGGAGCAATTGAAAGGGAATGGAAACGCGGGGGAGAGCTTCATCACCTTGATGCGAAACTTCGGCGATGCGTTCTGAGCGGCGAAGAAGCGGCCACGGCACCAACAAAGCGGCGGCCGCTCGACTAGGGCTGGGATGCTTGCTGCGCGAGTCCGGCGACGAAGGCGGCTGCTGTGCGTAGATTGGAAAAGATAGCGCAAGGGGCGTGCGGCAGCTTATAAAGGGCAACCCTGCGCTGCGTGGACGCCCAGAACCTCTTAGAGTCGGGCTCGAGCTTGTCGCACCACAGGGAAAACAAACTCCGGCTCGTGCGTTCGCAGGGAAGGAGGCGACACCGTTGCAAGGGCTCGCGCGTCAGTGAAACAAGGAGGAAAGAGGTGCCCCTTCTGCTGTTGCGCAATGAAACGCTGGGCCTCTCGGCAGGAAAGAAAAAGCCGGGCTGCTTGCTGGGAAAAAGAAAACCAGCGGCAACAGCAGGTCCAGCAGGGCATCTCGGCAAGAAGAAAAAGGAAGCAGGCTGCCCTGGCCATCTGGGCAGCAGCGGCATGCAAACAGGCCAGCAGGTAACCTGCTGAGAAGGAGTTCTGCACTTCTTTTCTGAATTTTCTAAACCAAAATTTCTGAAATAGATTTCAATGACATTTAAATTCAGGTTTGAATTTTGGTAGAAGCCACTCACAGCAATAAAGCAAATGCACCAGCATGTATGCAACAGCATGTAGCTAATCCTTATGATGAATTTTATTCTCACAAAAATATTATTTCCTATGTTCAATGCACACATAAAAGAATATATAAATCAAATTGAGCTATTTCAAAAGAATGCAATTTTTTGGGTGTTACAAATTCTACCCCCCTTAAAATAATCTCGTCCTCGAGATTGAACTGGTGCTTACTCAAATAATTGTGGATATGACTTCCTCAGATCATCTTCTCTTTGCCAAGTTGCCTCATCCTCTGAATACCGATTCCATTGCACTTTGCACATTTTAATAATTCGACTCCTTGTGACTCTTTCTGCCCTCTCTAAAATCTTGATTGGAAACTTCTCATAAGTAAGATCATCTTTGACAGTCAGTTCCTCTAAAGGTATTTGCTCCTCAGGCACACGCAAACACTTCTTAAGTTGAGACACATGGAAGACATCATGCACACCGGACAAGTTCTCAGGCAATTCTAGCTGATATGCTACTTCGCCACATCTCTTCAAAATTTTAAATGGACCAATATACCTTGGTGCTAATTTACCTTTCATATTAAACCTTTTCACGCTTCATTGGTGATACTTTCAAATACACATAGTCTCCTTCTTCAAAGACCAACTCTCTTCTCGAGTGTCGGATAACTCTTACGGGCGAGACTGTGCAATTCTCAAATTCTCTCTTATTACTCTTACTTGATCTTCAGCATTTCTAAGCACATCTGTTCCAAACACCTGAGATTCACCCGTCTGATTCTAAAATAATAGCGTTCTACACTTACGCCCATACAATGCTTCAAACGGTGCCATCTTAAGACTTTCTTTGGTAATCAATTATTATATGAAAATTCTGCATAAGACAAACTCTTATCCCAACTTGTCCCAAATTGCAACGCACAAGCTCTTAACATATCTTCTAATATCTGATTAATCCTCTCAGTTTGTCCATCGGGCTGAGGATGATAGGCAGTACTAAAGTTCAGTTTAGTTCCCAAAGAATCATGTACCTGTTTCCAAAAATAAGATGTAAATTGGGTTCCTCTATCAGACACAATCTTCTTTGGAACTCTATGTAAACAAACGTTCCTCTGCATGTACAACCCTGCCAATCTTGGCCCATGATAATTAGTCTTAACAGGTATGAAATGAGCAACTTTAGTCAATCGATCCACTATTACCCATATTGAATCATAGCCACTCTGAGTACGTGGTAAACCTACTATAAAATCCATACCCATTTCATCCCACTTCCACTCAGGTATTTTCATTGGTTGCAACAATCCTGCATGTCTTTGATATTCAGCTTTCACTCTTTGACAAGTGTCGCATATGGCAACATACTCTGCTACATCTCTTTTCATACCATACCACCAGTATTTCTCCTTAAGATCTAGGTACATCTTAGTACTACCAGGATGAATAGAATAAGTTGATTCATGTGCTTCTCGCAAAATTGTATCACGAATAGCTTTCACTTCAGGCACACATATCCTTTTCCCAAACCAAAGTATACCATTAGCATCTATGCTGAATCCTGGTGCCTTTCCAAGTACTACGTTCTCTGCTATCTCCTTTAGTTTCTCATCCTCTAGCTGACCCTTTTGTATCTCTTCCTCTAGAGTTGGAGTTACTTCTATCTCCACAGCATTAAAAACAACCCTTAAGTTTAGATGCTAAAACTCTGCACATAACTCATCAGACACAGGTGTCGCCTGAAGCTGGTTAGCATATTTCTTTCTGCTAAGTGCATCAGCAACGATATTTGCTTTTCCTGGATGTAGTGTACTTCTAGATCATAATCCTTTATCAACTCTAGCCAACGGCACTGTCTTAAGTTCAAGTCAGTCTGAGTGAAAATGTACTTCAAACTCTTATGGTCAGTATATATGTCACTCTTATCCCAATCAAATAATGTCTCCAAATTTTCAAAGCATGAACCACTGCTGCTAACTCTAAATCATGAGTAGGATAATTCAACTCATGTTTCCTCAACTGCCTAGATGCATAGGCTACCACTCTACCTTCTTGCATAAGAACACATCCCAAACCAAGACGAGATGCATCACAATAGATAGAGAAGCTCTTACTCAAGTCTGGTAATATCAACATAGGTGCAGTGGTTAGTCTCTTTTTCAACTCTTCAAAGTTAGCTTGACAGACCACACAAACTTAGCATTCTTTTCTAATAAGGCAGTCATAGGCTTAGCAAGTTTAGAAAATTCCTCTATGAATCTCCTGTAGTAACCTGCTAACCCAAGAAAACTACGGATCTCACTAACATCAGTAGATGGTTTCCAATTCAAAACATCCTTCACCTTACTAGGATCCACAGCTATTCCACCATTAGAGACAACATGACCGAGAAAAGAAACTTCTTTTAACCAAAACTCACATTTGCTACGCTTAGCATACAGCTTATGCTCTCTAAGTTTTTGCAAAACCAATCTCAGATGCTCAGCATGTTCTTCTTCTGTCTTAGAGAATACCAGTATGTCATCAATAAATACCACCACAAACTTATCAAGATACTCCATGAACACCTTATTCATCATATACATAAAGTAGGCTAGTGCATTGGTCAAATCAAAAGACATAACTGTATACTCATACAATCCATACCTTGTGGTGAAGGCGGTCTTTGGTATATCAGATTTCCGAATCTTCAATTGATGATAACCAGAACGCAAATCAATTTTGGAGAACACACAAGCACCTCTTAACTGGTCAAAGAGATCATCAATCCTAGGCAAAGAATACTTATTCTTGATAGTTACCTCATTCAGTGACCGATAATCAACACACATCCTTTGACTACCATCCTTTTTTTCAACAAAAATAACCGGTGCACCCTAGGGTGAAGAACTAGGGCGAATAAAACCCCTCTCTTACAACTCTTCTAACTGTTTCTTAAGTTCTTCTCATTAACCCCCATTCTATATGGACGCTTAGCTATGGGTGCAGTACCAGGTAATAACTCAATTATAAACTCAATGTCGCGGTCAGGTGGCATACCTGGCAAATCATCTGGGAAGACATCTGGAAATTCATCCACAACACGGTCCTGAGGATTGACATTATCATCTAGCTGATTCACTGTGGCTGTCGGTAGTTTCTGCACTATAACATCGACTCCAGTTCAACTACCTTCTCTTTACATTGGATCAGTGCCTTTTGTTGGCTCATCCAATCCATACCCAATATAAGATCAATTCCAGCTGTTCTTAGCACAATGGGGCTCACTTTAAACTCTACCCCCCTTAGAACCAGACTAATTGGGAGACATGAATATGAAGCTGGTATAACCCCTCCGGTGAATTTACTACTATCGGGTTTTTCATGGCACAAACGGGTATACTATGTGATCTAATAAATGCTTGTGAAATGAATGTATGCGAAGCTCTAGAATCAAAAGAACAGTGGCGGGAGTGGAATGGACGTCGAACGTACCGAGCATAACCTCTGGTTTCGCCTGAGCTGTCTCTGCAGACACATGATTCACTCTTCCAGTGTGGATGGGTGGCTGGTTCCTCTGCTTCTGATTGCTACTCTGGCTTTGAGGGGTTTGCTGATTCTGCCTTTTTGGACAATTATAGGAGAGATGTCCCTCTTCACCACAGACATAGCACTTGTTAGGGGCATTTAGAGCACTATTCTTCATAGGAGTGGATCGTGGTGTCAGCTGACCACCCTGCTGATAACGCTGCTGGAAGTGTGGGCATTGATTACCATTCTGTTGCTGGTTCTGAATGCGCTGAGGATACTGTCCACGGTTCCACTGACTAACCGGTCCTTGGTACATCTGCTGAGAGCCTTGCTAAGAGTTGAAACGCTGGCGTGTGTTACTCCCAGAGCCTTGTCCTTTCATCTTCCTCTTTCTATCTTGCTCCCTGCGCATATTATCAAGCACAATAGCACGATTCACCAAGGCCTCAAAATTAGTGTAGGTGTTACCAGCCAATTGCAACCGAAGTTCATAATAGATGCCCTTCATGAACAGACAATGTTTTTCAGCATCTTCTTTAACATCATTAAGAACATAGCGAGCTAGCTGTTCAAACTTGTCATGATACTCAGCAATGGACATAGATCCAATCTTTAGTTGCCTGAACTCTTCTTGCTTTAGTGCGATTGAGCCCTCTGAAATATGGCGTGCCTTGAAAGCTATGCAAAAATCTTACCAAGTGATTGCAGGAGCATTGTTGGGACGAGCAGCTTGGTAAGACTCCCACCAGGTTTGTGCAGCACCTTGCAACTGGCCAGAAGCGTATAGCACTTTCTCCAAATCAGTGCACTGTGCTATATTCAACTGCTTTTCCATAGCACGAAGCCAGTCGTCTGCCTCTAGAGGATCAGCAGTGTGAGAGAAGACTGGAGGTCATCCTTTCATAAATTCACCACGCTTGTCCCTCACTTGGACAGGTGGTGGTCCTCCTGCAGGTGGATTGTTCTGCATGTTTTGCATCATCAACTGCATGAACTGATCCTGGGTCTGCATAAACTGCTCCAAAGTGACGGGGTTATTAGGTTGATTGGGGAGTGGATTAGCACCTCTACCCCTGCCTCTGCCTCGGCTTCTGCTTGCCATCTATTTCCCAAATATACAGAAATAAGTCTTAGTATTATCTCAATGACATATACAAGAAATAAATGAATCTGAAATTTCTAGGCGAATTCCAAAATCAGCAGTGTAGAAAATCAACCATATCTCGAGTTTTAGAAGTCAAACAGAGGTGTTCTATACACCGTTGGAAATCTTAAGAAATTCTCTACAACTTTCATTCAGACCACTTCAACAGATTCTGACATTAAATTAAGTGAAAACAGAGTACAACCGAAATTGTTCCAGAATTCCAGACTGCACAGTGACCTTATATTCGAACAGTCATATCTCTCAACTCAGGATAGATAAAAATGTAATTCATATGCCGTTGGAAAGGTACAGGAGTCTAGTTGTTCCCACAAAAATTTTATAATTTTTGCATATACGAATATTAAATTATACCAGAAACATCACTGGCTGTTCCAGAAAACAGCAAAGACAGGAAACAGGATATACCCAAACCAACTATTTATTCAAGACTAAAACCTTAATATCTTTAACTAAGGAACTTGTAGACAAGCCTACAAAGTTCCAGCACACATTACAAAAATCCAAATCACACATTAACACAATAATAATTCCAATCACTCACACAATTGTTCACACCGCACAAAGGACTCGACTCACGAACTAAACCGTTTCTATCACATGGTGATTCTCAAAACCTATGGAGCGTGAGCACGACTGGTGGAGGGGTTGCGGAGCTTCTCAATCATGTCGTTGAGGCGATCTATCTCTACACGGTGTTGCTCACACACCGCCTGCTCCCGGAACAGTTCCTTTTGCAAAGCTTCTACCTTATTCGTTAGCTCATGAGCGAACCCAACTGTAGCATGCAAGATCCTATCTTCTGGATCAGCGGCCTCCATGACCCAAGTCCTCTTCCCCGGTTCATGGTAGGGAAAATACACGAGAGCATCATCATCCATATTGGCAAAACGTTGGCCGCGGTAGTAAGGAAGGCTTCATACGCGGCATCCTCCATGCTCCACTCTGCTGTGGCACGAAACATCGGTGAGTAGTGATGGGTGACTTATGGGGTCTTTGTAACGGCATCCAAGGTCATAATCCTTAGTTCGGTGTCCCAGTAGGTGTCTAAGAAAGGATGAAGGTGCTCCGTACAACTGTACTCCAACTTGGCTTGCAGATCGGAGTAGTATTTATCCAATAGTCTTGTCAACACGTCATGGAAGAATGGTGCGTTAACTGGAGTAATAGAGCGGATCTTTTTGGTCCAGCCTCCACGTGGAGCGACTGTCTGACCAACTGGAGATGCGTTCCCCACCCTTGACTCAGCATCAGAGGCCTCCTGGTCTTCAATAGCATGTGGTGTTGCAGGGTTGAACTGAGCGAGGTATGCTCCAATAGGCATGTGATTATGGTGGTGAGGAAGCATCTACAGAATTTAGAAACAGATTAGATAGGGGCAATAATTTTCACAATGGAATAAGATTAAGGAGAACAAAAATAAATTTTTTTGCAAATAATCAAGATCATAGCGGAAGCATGAAATAAGTGAAACCAAGGTCACTAAAGACGACCATTCTAACTAGGCTTGCGTCCTACAGTCAATAGAGCTTTGATACCAATTTGTCACACCCAAATTTGAAGGAACAAATAGGATGTATAAAAGACTCATGTGCGCCCCAGAATCAGTCGCACACACAAGTTGACAAATTACATAGAGTACCATCACACTGTTTATTACATAACGAATGAATACTTATCACATAGTCTTAAACAATAATAGTAGCAACTAATAGAAATAACTCTAAACGCAGCAACTTCACACAGGGACGAACGTCGACTGGTTGACAACAAGCCTAATACTCAAAGCGACAGTCCTCATTCCCATCATCATCTAAAGCATAACCTGAAGTATTGTGATATTGCAAGGGTGAGCACATGTTGTACTCAGCAAGCATAACTAGGGGTTCATGAGGCTCAAATAAAGCTGACACTGGTTGATTGCATTTAGCTCTTTATTAATTTAACATTTAAGGCATCATTAGCAACAAGGTAGTAGTGATTCCCATAACCACATGATCAGGTGAACAAGAATAAAGAATGGTACAAAGCAACATAATTAAACATCATATAACAGTGATCAATTATTCCGTAAGAATCCCCAAGGCCGCCCATGTCCGTGGGCACGGCTAGTATAACAGTTTATTAAACTCTGCGTAGAGGTGTACACTTTCACTGTGAGTCATGACTTCCAATGCATTGGGTTAATTACTCCCAAGACACTAAAAGTTATATAAAGCCATTCTAGGGTTCGTCTAACAAGTTAGGGCCATTAGATTCACTCGGCAAGGGAATATAGAGCCCTCCTTCCAGATGGCGCAATGACCCGCGGCCTACACTCATGTGGACAGAAGCCGCAATATAATCAGCTCGCAAAGCCATTCTTACGCCAATTAAGGTAACCGCTAACAAGCTAGAAAAGGTCCCTAAAGCAACTAGAGCCAGAGCTATATAGCCCTCCAGCAAATTGCATCTTGTCAATCCTGGTGATCACATACAGACAAGTCCTTACGAAGAGAAAACTAGAGCAACAAAATAACTCCATGCTCTAGATCTCTATAAACAGCAATAAAACCATTTTTAATGTTGTTGCATATTCTATTATTCAAGTTACAAGATCATGGTTACACATACCTAACGCTAGCAAGTACTACCATATGCATTTATCCCAAGGTTATCAAGGTGGAAGATAATCAACTCTCAGTCATCCTTAACAGAAAATCAATGACACATGCACATGATATATAGTGGATATTGTGAATAGGTAAACAAGGAGGTCCCAAGCTATACTTGCCTTGATCAAAAGTATTCTGTTGGTACTTGTTGGTATAAATTAACTGCACCCTATATTGTAATTTTTATCAGATTATCCGCAAGCGCACAGATATATATTGATCAGCACTTTACCAAGATCAACCCAGTTTTAATATCGAACCCAAAGGAACAACAGCGATTTATGACAATCTATGACTCTTAATCTAAAGGGGTACAAACAATCTAGAAACTATTGAGAATAAGGAAATAGCTAATGACTTCTAGTTTCGACAACCGGTAAGCTTTGTATAATATCGTCTAACCGGGCAAGTAACCCGAATAGGAGAAGAAACAGAGTAATCTCTTACCAAGCACCTATAAGCCTATGAGTCCTATCAACGGAAAGTGGACTACAGAGGAATCAATGAAGCTATAAAGTCACATTCACGAACTACCACTATCCGGCTAATCAGAGGACATCTACAAGCAACCATAGCCCAGACACCACGTCTATGCTACGAATCACTACTTCGACCTAGGAGCTACCCAAATCAAAGTACTCAATATAATATGAGTTGCAAACTTAAGAACGAATAAAAATAAGTTGCTTACTTGAATCGAATGGTGAATACAAAAGTACCTCGAACGCAGCAGCGGGCGAGGGAGTCCCGTGACGAATCTGACTACGAAGAAGCTCCGACAGTTGGGACTCCTCCGAATCTCTACTCCTCTACTCTATCTCTCTAATCTTTATCTTAATTGCTAGCCTAGATCTAGTGGATATCTATCTAATGCTCTGCCTCTTCAGCTCTTGATCTGGCCTCTTCTCAGAGGGGTCTGGCCCTTTATTTATAGCCCGGTGGGATGAATGCGTGCCGTTGGATCAAACCAACTTAACAAGGGGCTGAGATGACTCCTCGGAGGCGGTGGAGGAAGCTTCTAGAAGGGGGAATGAAACCCTAGCCACAGGGGGCCGCCCGGCCTAGGAGTGGGGCCGCCCCCCCACCATGGCTCCTCTGCCGGTCCCCGCTACTTTGGGGGTCTTCTAGATCCTTCCCACGTCCTGTTGGCGATATTTTTCCGTCGTGATCAAGTTTTGTGATAATTACGCACTTTAATCCTTCTTTTAAGCTTTTCTGGATAATTCCTTGAAAAATATACAATTCACCAAAACTCATGGAAATTATTAGTAATAACCCTATTCTAATAGATATTCATATATGACACAGGGATATTTGCTAATAAAAATTATATATTAATAAGTGTCAACAATTACCCCCACACTTAGGCTTTTACTCATCCCAAGAAAAAGGTTGGTTTTATCGTAGAAAGAATAAACATTTAATGCATAACTTGAGAATCGAGTTATATAAAACTAGTCCAGTTATCATGCAATCTTTGTAGAATTTAAAGTGTCTACCATGAATCCTTGAGTGATTGAGGAGCAGAATAGTTTAAAATAGATTACTCTTTTCCTTCAATTTTATCTGTTGGAGAGCAAGTAAATTTGCAAATAAAACTTAGCTCAACCTCCTCCTGTTTGTAGTGGTATTAGAACGTGCGATATTAATTAATTAATATTCATAACTAGGGAGAGAAATATCATATTCCTAGATCAAGAAAATTGTCTACTCTTGACGTATTGTGTCGGAGAGACCATGAGCTATTTAGGCTAATTCTCTTTGTTGAGCACATGCTCAATTTGCTTTTATTAAATCAAGGTTCGGATACTTGTCCCTTTTTTTCCTTCCTCGTGATCTATCTTTTTTGAGGTTTCAGACACTTGTCCCTTTTATTTTCTCAGTTTTTTTTATATAGCTCACGCCTTCTTCACAATAATACTCAAGAGAGAGTTTATTTATTTATTATTATATATATATTTTTTACTTGATACAGGGATATGATAAATCTCTCAACCACAGCCATCATAATTATAAATAATAGAGTAATATGATTATTATTTGTTTCCACCACAAGGAGAAGTGAAGCTAATTGTTTTTAAATTTTTCGAAATAAAACCACCAAAGACAAATTATCAGAATTAAGTTCTCATTATTCTACTATCTCATGTTCTATAATAACTTAAGCATTCGTGATGTACCTATAATAATTTCGACGGTAATCATGACTTCGAGAAAAAGTGTTATATAATTCATTTTCAAGTCATAGATTAAACGGTTTTATCATCCTTTAAAAGCGTTTAATACGAAAATTTATAATTCGGATAATAACTCAAAGCAGAATATATGCAATTATATTGTATCGGACTCAAACCTGACCGTGACCGAGGCAAGGAGGCGAGGGGGTAGTAGGGCGCCGGCCGGCCTAGGCAGGGCACCGGTCGGTGGCCCTTTGTGGCCCCGCAGGGCCCGCTTCGCCGTGCGTGGTCCTGGTTCGATTGTGTTCTGAATTATGTCATTCTTCCGGTCGAATTTAACTCCGTGGCTACAATGTGCCTCCCCCACACTTGTTTTCTGTATACTTTTCTCAAGCGCAATATGTGGAGACAAACACATACCAAAAATAGAGAGTAGAGTAGATAATAAAACATTAATAATATAAAGATAAGGCACTTTATTCATAATGATGGTGATGATGTATAACTTGACAGACGCTTTAATGACTGACCTAACGACTGCCCTAACTCATTAGACTTTGTCCTAAGAAAAATTTATGATCCGATAGACTCAATTAACTAACCGAACTGTGCCTTATTACATAGATAACTAGGCAATTAATGTTGCCCTTCATTGGCAAGGCCCTGGATTTCTTCCTTGAGGTTTTCGACCTCTGCTTCAAGCTTGTCCTTGTCGCGCTTGAGACTGCGGATTAACTTGATATTGGTTTCTATCTGCTTAGCCATGTCTTCTATAATCTTATCTCTTAGCTTGTCAGTCTTCTCTAAGCCTTTAACAGTGTTAGAGAGGCCTTCAATCCTCTCACCGAGAATGCGCAAAAGAAAGTTAAAATTTGCTTAGGAACCTTTTCTAGTGCTAGTGCTTTGATGCGACTCTCTTTCTCTTGGGCGGAGGTGGTATGAACTCAGTGTAGCAAACCTCGTTTGGGTTTGCATGAACTTCCCTGACGGTGGGACGAGCATTGGTGTACTTTACACACACCAGCGTCCCGTTCTTATCGGTCTTGACCGACAAGAGTCGTTCGTTGTCCCTAGGTGGAAGAAGTGGAGTACCCCGGGGAATAGCAATCGCTTCCCCTTGGTACCGGGCTTCTAGCGCCGATCTTGCAGTGGTGGTGGCGGCGAGCGGCGGGTCTTGTACGTAGTAGGCTTGCTCGTGGCGCTGAGGTACTGTAGCAACTTGCTTCGGTGGCACGACGACGAGAGGCTTCGGCTGCGCGAGGACGAGGGCCTTCGAATCATCGCTGGGGATGTTGTTGAGGTTCGCGCCGCAGGAGACAATCGCCTTGTCCGCCATTGCTGCTAGATCTAGATTGGAGAGTTTCTCTGGAGGAGAGAGATGGCTGTTTATGGGATACAATTGAGGGGGGTCTAGGTACGTATTTATATGGTTTTTCAGGAGACAGGATGAGGACAAATCTAGGTTCTACGGGGTTCGTATGAAAGAACATCCGTACGCGATTGGATTATACGCGGATATATGTAGGAAGAGTGTAGAAGGATAAGGGAACGAGAGTCGGGACGAGAGGGGCCAGGGGGCGCCGCCCGACCCCACTAGGGCGCCGCCCGGGCCCACCTGAGGTCCTCTCGGGGTTCCCTTCCTCGTGGTGCCTTTGGACTCTATCTACTTTCTATTAGTTGCGTTGTGAGATAATTTTTCGTACCCAAAAAAATATAGCTTAATAAACTGGTAATTGGATAAAATCCAATTCGTCAACTATTCCTGAATCAAATGGTTCTAGAAAAAGTTTAAGTCGATGTCCATTTACCTTGAATAACGTACCTTCGTTTGACTGTAGAGTTACCGCTCCATGTGGTGATGAATTCACAACAGTAAATGATCCTTCCTATTTGCTTCGCAATTTTCTAAGCCCGAATAATTTAAAGCTGGAATTAAAAAGTAATACCTTATCTCCTGGTGTAAACTCCTTCTTCTTGATCCTCTTATCATGCCATCTTTTTGTCCGTTCTTTATAGATCTTTGAATTATGATAGACTTTCTCTCTCCATTCTTCTAATTCTGATAATTGCATTTTCCTCTTCTCTCCAGCTGCTTCTAGATCCATATTCCATCTCTTGATAGCCCAGTGAGCTTTATGCTCCAATTTCACGGGTAAATGGCAGGTTTTGCCATATACCAGCTGATATGGTGACATACCTAAAGGTGTCTTATAAGCTGTACGGTATGCCCATAGTGC
Organism: Chrysopogon serrulatus; assembly: GCA_015844335.1. Classification (NCBI taxonomy): domain Eukaryota; kingdom Viridiplantae; phylum Streptophyta; class Magnoliopsida; order Poales; family Poaceae; genus Chrysopogon; species Chrysopogon serrulatus. The sequence continues at coordinate 52,182 of JADLZL010005233.1, read as the reverse complement.
GTCAGGTAACCGATCCTTCTATAGAATTCCCATCTCATTTATTGTTTTCTGAAGAATATTTTTGATTTATTTATTTGATGTTTCTGCTTGGCCACTTGTCTAAGGATGATATGGAGTAGCGGCATTATGTCGTATTCCATGAGCTTGTAGGTATAAGTGAAACTTCTTGTTAGTGAAATGTGTTCCTCCATCACTTATAACCATTCTTGGTGTCTCAAATCTTGGAAATATAACCTCTTCAAACATCTTCTTTGATTGTTTTGAATCAGCATTCTTGCATGGTATAGCTTCTACCCACTTGGATACATAATCAACTGCCACCAAAATATACTCATAATTCCTTGATTTCATAAATGGTCCCATGTAATCTACTCGCCAGACATCAAAGAGCTCTATCTGAAGATTATTGGTGAGTGGCATAGCATCTCTAGCATTAATATTCCTGTGCCTCTGACATGACCCACATCTTCGGATGAAATCTTTGGTGTCTTCATACATGGTTGGCTAAAAGAAACCACTCTGCCAGATTTTTGCATAAGTGCGGAATGCCCCATAATGACCTCCATATGGTGATGAATGACATTTCTGAATGATCTGCATGCCTTCTTCTACTGGTACATATCTTCTGAGTAGCCCATCTGAACAAACCCTAAAGAGGTATGATAGATCCCATATGTGGAGACGACTTTCATAAATAAGCTTCTTTTTATTTTCTCCTAGTGGTACGTAACCTGCAACCATAAAGTTGACAATATTCACGTACCAAGGTCCGACTTGGTCACTTTAAACAACATGTCATCTCTTAATGAGTCATTGATAGGTAATTCCAGAGGTTCTTTAAAATGCATCCTAGACAAATGATCAGCAACAGGGTTTTCTATTCCTTTTCTATCTTTTATTTCCAAATCAAATTCTTGAAGTAACAAGATCCATCTTATCAATCGCGGTTTAGCATCTTTTTTAGTAAGCAAATACTTAAGAGCAGCATGATCAGTATAAACAATTATTTTAGCTCCAACTAAGTAAGACCTAAATTTATCAATAGCAAACATGACAGCTAAGAGTTCTTTTTCAGTTGTTGTATAATTTAATTGTGCTTCTGTCATTGTTTTGCTAGCATAAGCAATTGCATGATGCGTTTTATCTTTTGTTTGTCCTAAAACTGCTCCTACAAAGATAATCACTAGCATCACACATAATTTCAAAAGGTAAAGACCAATCAGGAGGTTGAATGATTGGTGCTGATGTAAGTGCTTTCTTAAGAATATTAAAGGATTCTAAGCATTCATCATCAAATTCAAAAGGTACATCCTTAGCTAATAATCTAGTCATTGGCCTAGCAATATGTGAAAAGTCTCTTATAAAAACCACAATGACCAAGAAAACTTGATTTCTTTTATATTAACAGGTGGAGGTAGTTGTTCAATTACTTCAATCTTAGCTTTATCTACCTCTACACCTCTTTCTGACACTAGGTGTCCTAACACTATTTCTTCTCTAACCATAAAATGACATTTTTTCTAATTGAGGACTAAGTGCTTTTCTTCACATCTTTGCAAAACCCTATCTAGATTTTCTAGAAAATCATCAAAAGTTTTTTCATAAACTGAAAAATCATCCATAAAAACTTACATGATTTCTTCTATCATATCAGAAAAATATAGACATCATACATCTTTGAAAAGAAGTGGGTGCATTACATAATCCAAATGATATTCTACGATAAGCATAAGTTCCATAAGGACATGTAAATGTGGTTTTGCTTTGATCATCAGGGTGGATAGGAATTTGGTGATATCCTGAATAACCATCAAGGAAACAAAAGAAAGAATGATTGGCTAAGCGCTCTAACATCTCATTAATGAAAGGTAGAGGGAAATAGTCTTTCTTTGTTGCCTTATTAAGTTTTCTGTAATCTATACACATTCGCCATCCAAAGGATGCTTGTTTGGGGTATTAATTCATTCTTATTATTTTAGACACTGTCATTCCTCCCTTTTTAGGTACAACTTACACAGGGGCTTACTCACTTACTATACGGTATGGATATATAATTTCTGCATATAAAAGTTTTAAGACCTCTTTTTTCACAACTTCTCTCATCGCATTTTAGAGTCTACGCTGAGGCTCTCTTGAAGGTGTAATTTCAGGATTGGTTGGTATACGATGAGTGCATAGGGCAGGGGCTAATCCCTTTAAGGTCTTGAAGTTAATAACTAAAAAACAAAGACGATATTTTTTCTAAAACAAGAATTAATCTATAAGATTCTTCATCGTAGATTTTATCACTAATAATCACCGGATAATTTTGATCATTATTCAGAAAAACATACTTAAGACCGTAAGGTAATGGCTTAAGCTCAATAGGAGTTTTAGGCGGCTCTAGCAATTCATCAAGAGGTTCGGGATCAATAGGGTTCTCCTCCTCTTCATTAATGAAGAACTGAGTGTCATTCTCTAAATTAGGTTCAATAAATTCATCAAATTCAATGGCTCTAACCTCTTCTATTGGATCTACTTCAGGAAGGGGTTCTGCTTTAAATTTTACTGAATGCGTTATAGGTATTGAAAAACTAAATCTTTTCCTAAATTTAATGTCTAATTTGCCATTGCAACCTTCTTGAAGAAGTTTTATCATTGGTAGTCCTATCATTACATCAAAATCCCAAACATCAAAGATATAAAAATTCAGTAAAAAATTCGAAATCATTAATAACAATAGGAAGTGCACTTAGAACTCTTAAGCTAGAAATAATGTGTCCTGAGCAGTTTTTTAATAATTTATTTGTAGGAATTAATGGTATATCTTTTAAGAATTCCTTAGCAAATATATAAGACATAATATTGACTCCTACAACTGGGTCATATAAAGCCTCAAATAGATATGTATCTACTTGCAATTTTATAGTGACAATTGGGGAGAATTAAGGCGAATTACTTCCCCGAGACTGCTTTCGGATTCTATCAACCACTCATCACCCAAAACAAAAATTAATTCTCTTATCATTTCTCTAAGAAATTTTAAATCATCGGGATGTGAAAGATTTGGATCAAAATTCCTAGTTTGTTGAGGTTGAATAATCTTACTATAAAATATAGTATTTCCATAATCATCAAAAAATCTCATCCTCAATTTCACACATCCATTTAGAAATTGGAGTTATATCTTTCTCATTAGCTAGTTCAGGTGCTAAATCAACTATAGGTTGAGATAAATTAGCCAAAAGTTCATTTTTAATTAATGAGGATTCTTCTTCTAACAACTCTTCTGTTTCTTTGGGAAGGTCATTTAAGATATTAGTAAGAATAGTTTTAGCATGATCAGCAGTAATATGCATAAATGCTCCACCAGCGGCCAAATTTATGTATTCCTTATTTTTATCATCAAGGCCCAAAAAGAAATGTTGTAAAAGCATAGGTTCTAGTAAAGCAAGATTATGTCCGAATTCACAAAGCCATCAAAACAATCACAAGCCTTGCCTAGCGATTCATTATCTAATTGTTTAAATCTTATAATTTCAAAACGAAGTTTAGCGACTTTTTCTATAGGAAAAAATTTAAGATAAAAGTTTTTTCGTAATATTTCTCAATCTCCTTGACTACTCCCAACATGGCGATTATACCATTTCTTAGCCCGTCCTGTTAATAAAAACGAAAAAAAGTTTCCATCTTAAAGTATCATCGACCATGCCCTTAATACTTAGACATGAAAATGTTTGCTCAAAATCGGTTAAATTGGAATAGGGTTTTCGCTAGAATTACCAAAAAATTGTGTTCCCGAATTAATTTGATTAATCCCGGGTGTAACTAATAGCCGATGATGTAATAGGCTTAGATGATTCTTTTGGTTGGAGGTACGATCCCGACGGCGCCTGTATTGATATAAAAGTTGAGATTCATATTCCATATATAATATTATATATTTATATATTATTTTTATTTTTTTATTTTTTCAAGATAAAAGGATAATAATAGATTAAGATAAACTAAAGTTAAAATCAGCAAACCGTTCCCCGATAAACGGCGCCTTTAAATGCTTGTTGGTATAAATTAATCGCACCCTATATTGTAATTTTTATCAGATTATCCGCAAGCGCATAGATATATACTGATCAGCACTTCACCAAGATCAACCCGGTTTTAATATCGAACCCAAAGGAACAGCAGTGATTTATGACTAAGTCTATGACTCTTAATCTAAAGGGGTACAAACAATCTAGAAACTATTGAGAATGAGGAAATAGCTAATGACTTCTAGTTTCGACAACCGGTAAGCTTTGTATAATATCGTCTAACCGGGCAAGTAACCCGAATAGGAGAAGAAACAGAGTAATCTCCTACCAAGCACCTATAAGCCTATCAGTCCTATCAACGGGAAGTGGACTACAGAGGAATCAACGAAGCTATAAAGTCACCTTCGCGAACTACCACTATCCGGCTAATCAGGGGACATCTACAAGCAACCGTAGCCCAGACACCACGTCTATACTACGAATCACTACTTCGACCTAGAAGCTACCCAAATCAAAGTACTCAATATAATATGAGTTGTAAACTTAAAAACGAATAAAAATAAGTTGCTTACTTGAATCAGAATGACGAATACAAAAGTATCTCAGAACGTAGCTCCGGGCGAGGGAGCTGAATCCAGACGAATACAACTACGAAGAAGCTCCGACAGGCCGGGACTCCTCCGAATCTCTACTCCTCTACTCTATCTCTCTAATCTCTATCTTGATTGCTAGCCTAGATCTAGTGGATATCTATCTAATGCTCGCCTCTTGACTCTTGATCCGGCCTCTTCTCAAGGGGGTCCGGCCCTTTATTTATAGCCCCTTAAGGGATGAATGCGCCGCCGTTGGATCAAACCGACTTAACAAGGGGCTGAGATGACTCCTCGGAGGCGGTGGAGGAAGCTTCCAGAAGGGGGAATGAAACCCTAGCCGCAGGGGGCCGCCCGGCGCAGGGGGGGGCCGCCCGGCCCCCACCCGGGCTCCTCCTGCCGGTCCCGGCCGCCGGGTGTCTTCTAGATCCTTCCCACGTCCCGTTGGCGATATTTTTTTTCGTCGCGATCAAGTTTTGTGATAATTACGCACTTTAATCCTTCTTTTAAGCTTTTCTGAAAAATTCCCTGAAAAATATACAATTCACCAAAACTCGTGGAAATTATTAGTAATAACCCTATTCTAATAGATATTCATATATGACACACAAATATTTGCTAATAAAAATTATACATTAATAAGTGTTAATAGTACTGCTGATCCTGCTCGAAAAATTGCTCTTGATCGTTCACGAAGTACTCACCGTCTATACTTAATCGACGACAACAATCAAGCATCCACGACCAAACATACACGAAGCAAACAAGCTATAATTAGAACAGTACACTAAACAGTATAAAAAAACAAGTTTAAAAACCTATAAAATTAATCTACCATCACTATGATTACAAAAATGTAAATAGCACAAAAAATCGGATTTAAAAAACGAATAAGATATAATTTACCGATGATTTCCTATACAAGAGTAAATAATTAAATAAGACCATAAAAATAAATATTCTCCAACCTACTGGAAAAGAGCAACACTGCATAGAGCTCAAAATAACGAAACTAACGCAATTGGAACGGATCAATTTGGAGTTAAAATGGAGATTTTATAAACAAAATAAAACAGTGGCATTTCTGTAATTAACTGGAAACCGGAATTTCGTACTAAAATAAATTAAAACCAGAAATTGTGATCAGCGGAGGACTGCGTGTTCAAATTCATAAAAAGTTAGGGTCTCTTTAACAATATTGCAGCGAAGGGGTATGGATAGCTCTTAGCCCTTGATTTCAGATTGGATGGTTGCAAATTGATAGAAAAGGAAAAGAAGGAAAATCTGGCCAGGAACAGGGAGATGCACGGTGGCTCTCCATTAATTCCGACGGTTTCCGATGAGGAGCTCACCGGCGTTCATGGAACTTGTGATTTCGGCCACCAAAAATCTCGAAATAAATACTGGAAGAAAGAGGATGCGAAGGCGACCTCACCCAGGGCAACCTTGATGGTTGGGAACGAACGGAGGCGTGGTGCGGCTCGGAGGGACGGACAGAACGTTCCTGCGGACGTTCGGCAATGAACTGTAAGCGGAAGGGAGCAATTGAAAGGGAATGGAAACGCGGGAGAGCTTCATCACCTTGATGCGAAACTCGGCGACGTGTTCTGAGCGGCGAAGAAGCGGCCACGGCACCAACAGCGGCGGCGGCCGTTCGACTAGGGCTGGGATGCTGCGGCGAGTCCGACGAAAGGCGGCTGCTGTGCATAGATTGGAAAAGATAGCGCAAGGGGCGTGCGGCAACTTATAAAGGGCAACCTTGCGCTGCGTGGACGCCCAGAACCTCTTAGAGTCGGGCTCGGGCTCGTCGCACCAAAGGGAAAACAAACTCTGACTCGTGCGTTCGCAGGGAAGGAGGCGACACCGTTGCAAGGGCTCGCGCGTCAGTGAAACAAGGAGGAAAGAGGTGCCCCTTCTGCTGTTGCGCAATAAAACGCTGGGCCTCTCGGCAGGAAAGAAAAGCCGGGCTGCTTGCTGGGAAAAAGAAAACCAGCGGCAATAGCAGGTCCAGCAGGGCATCTCGGCAAGAAGAAAAAGGAAGCAGGCTGCCCTGGCCATCTGGGCAGCAGCGTCATGCAAACAGGCCAGCAGGTAACCTGCCGAGAAGGAGTTCTGCACTTCTTTTCTGAATTTTCTAAACTACAATTTCTGAAATAGATTTCAATGACATTTAAATTCAGTTTTGAATTTTGGTAGAAGCCACTCACAGCAATAAAGCAAATGCACCAGCATGTATGCAACAACATGTAGCTAATCCTTATGATGAATTTTATTCTCACAAAAATATTATTTCCTATGTTCAATGCACACATAGAAGAATATATAAATTAAATTGTGCTATTTCAAAAGAATGCAATTTTTTGGGTGTTACAATAAAGCCAATAAGGATAGAATGTCTGTACATCACTACCCCTAAACTATATAAGGCATGGTGAACCCTACAACTTGTCGCCATTTTTACACCCGACTATTAATCAATGTATCACACACAATACATATTTATACTTGTTCAAGTATGAGGTACCCTATGTCCAATGTTGATGGGGATCTTTATTGCTTGTGTTCCATGTGCTTGGGGATGGTTGCAAGTAGGGGATCTCACCTATGTGTTCTTTGGACTAATGATCTAGTTAATTAGATTTTCCAATCAGGGTACTCTACCGAAAGTCTAGGATTGGTTTTGGTAATTGAGTGACAACTTTAGATGAACTAATGTGATTTACACATGAGACACATATGTGTTTAGTCCACATATATAGTAGTGTGAACAAGACATGGAGTCATGGTGGTGAAATGGATTTTGCATGATGGTAATGCTGAACTAGTGAGATGAAGGAGCTCATTACATAATGAGACATGAAATGGTGTTACTTATGTAAGGAAAATGGACTCTATGGGCCATTAAGTTTGATTTTGGTGTCTAATAAAAGAACATGACAATTTGGATTAACAATATTTTCTAGTATAAAAGGTTTAGTTTAATTGTATGCAAGCAGTACTTAAGACTTAGGAAATAGGGTGATCTGAATGATCAACATCTCAAACAAGACATCATAAGACATGTTGAAGACCCTCAAGACATGCAAAAAGTCCAAGACATAAGGTGGAATCAAGCTTGACGCAAAGACGTGAAGAAAAGAAGCTGGGTGCATCAACATAAGTCTGTTCGGGTGCATAATAGAGCACCTGAGGAGTGAACATAATTGACCAAGCGTCGTGACAACTTGGTAAGCTTGAAATATGAGTCAGTCTGGATGGCTGTAAGTGACCAGACATCTTAGTCATCTATAAAGTGAGGTGAGGACTAGTTTGTCTAGGTGAGGTACTACCATGCACAAAGGAGGGGACTTTAATGACCAGGCATCTCAACAGGCTTACAAGCTAGGCCTAGAACGAGTTAGTCCCCTTCTATCTCGTATCTAGAGGGTGTAACCGAGATTTATTAGCCAATGTGTTGACAAGAACTAGCTCAGAGGCAATGTATCAATGGTGAAGCAGACATTAGCCATAGAGATGTTTGCTAGGTCATTAGCTGACAAATCTCCTTGGTGGACATAGTCAGCGGCGGATCTACAGGGGGGGCTGCCGGTTGGGGTGCCAAGTAGGTTGACAGCATCCTGCTGTAGGTGAGGGCCACCGTTGATGATGATTGTTGCTAGGTGCTCAGATCATGCATCCTCGTTGCTTGTTGTCATAATGGAAGCACCCATAAGCATTCACATTTAGATTTGTAGATAGCCTGCTTCTCGGCCAGGAGTTGCATGCTGATGCACATACCCCTCATGCTGTTTTCATGTGGCTGTTGGCCATAGCATGCTGGGGAACCTAGCACTGCTGGTGAGCCTCAACGTGACTATGAGCCGGACATGGGTGCCTGAGAGCATCTCCAAAGAGATTCTTTATATGTTTCTAATTTATAGGAATAGAGTTTTAGTGAAGAAAATGCCTCCAATAGACTTTTTAATTAGATATCTAAATATGATATCCTCTATTCCAGAGTTCTTGCTAGCTAAAGACGGAGAGCAAAGATGGCTCTCTAGACTACACACAAGATATAGAAAAGCCGGCAGCCAAAGATGGAGAGCAAATATGGCTCTCTAGACTGCACACAAGGTATAGAAAAGCTAGTGGCAATCATATAAATATATAGAAACTGTGTTGACACTTCCAATATCACTTCACACTAAGTTGTCATCCCTAGAATGATGCTAGAAGTGTTGGAAAAGAATCTACACTTGACTAATCTAAAAATAACTCCATAGAATATATCCGCATGCGCACGGATAATTCTCCTGTTGTATTATTTCACCTGGTAAGATTTTCAAGTATTATTGATTTGTTTTTAACCAAAAGGAAAACATATTTATTCACGTGGGATTTAATTCTAAGGGGGTAGAAATGGTATTATGACTACGACTGTAAATGTGCAAACCTATGATAATCCACCACTCTAATACTTTAGCGAGAGGTGAGTCAAGATAAACAATAATATAAAGATAATGCATATAATAAATGGTATTTCAGAGACAGAATATAGAGATTCAACTAATATAATCAAACTAACATGAGATTTGGCTGGAGTGAAAAACTTTTAAGTTATTTCTAAATAATAAGTCTACGGATCACACCAATATACACACTTTCATCTATAGGATAACGAACTTAGAAAACTGTATAAGGAGCATCAACTAGAGAGGAATTTTGAGACATAACTGCCATCTCCTTCACAACCACGCTCTACTAAACCTATGTACGGGGGATAGACTATAGAAGACTCAACAGACCTGTCACGTCTGTGATCTACAACAGACCCAGCACATCATGGAGCATCCGTAGGTACATATGATATCTAAGCACCATGCTTACATAATACATACCACCTAGCTCACTCGAGAATTGAATTAGAGCTTTATGAATATATGACTATAATCATCACCAATTATAATTATATCAAGAATACAACTAGTGCAAACTAAGAACATAATAAGTAGCAATATAATAATTAAGAATAAAGTCATAAATGAGATACAAAGCAAGTTACCGATCTCCTGACAAGCAGATCTAGAATCCTAAGCGTATCGTCCAACTCTACTTGAACCTTACTAGCTAAAGCCTAAACTAAGAACTTAAAGAACTGGAGATCTAATTTTAATCTCTAGAAACCGTAGCTTCTAGTCTAATCTTGACAAATGAATTGAACCAAATCCTAATTGCTTCTGGGGTGCAGGCCCATATTTATAGCCCAATGGAGGAAACGACGGTCGTTTAATCAAACCAACTTCACGTAGGGTCAAGATTGATCCTTAAAGACAGTGGAGAAATACTCTAGAAGCTTGTGGAAGGGTGTAGAAGGGGGTGAAAGCCCTAGTTTGGTTTTAGCTAATTGATAAAACCTTGGACTAATCCATTTGATAAGCATGTGTGTAGTCTTAGCATAGATTGTCCACTCAAGATGGAGCAAGGTGATAGATGGAGATGATCACAAGTGCTCTAAGTGAGAAAGAGGAGAAGAGATGGAGGCGAATAAGCTCAAGACAAAGGTATAACCTACAGGGCCATTTGCTTTCGGTACTCAAGACACCATAGAGGGTGTGAGTATATTTAGGATAGTAACCGTACTATTAAGAGGAGTAATCACGTACCGAAAGCGGTTGTCCAAGTGCCACTAGGTGTTTGACTTCATGCATTGCGTTAGAACCTAGTGTGCTAACTTCTAACCCTTGAAAAATGCTCACACACGTGCACAAATGGTAGACACTTAACAATAAGCAAATTGGAAGCTAAGGGTGAGTGATTTGGTCGAGGCCTTGCCCTCTCTTGGGCATCGAAGCATCCGCGGCCCCGTAGGGGCACCTCTCGGAGTTTTTTAGAAGAAAGCAGTCATTTTCGTAGTATTGGATGCTAGTGCTGGGGGTATCAGATGTGTCCGATGCTCTTGGAAAATTTAGCATATGCACAATATGTGCATCGGAGCGTCCGATGCTCTGGCGTCTGTGTGTCTGGTGCAAGACAGTTTGGTGTCAGAACTCGAGCGGTACGTTCATCGGACACTGGAGCGTCCATTGCCACCTCGTCGGACGCGTCCGATGCATTCGGGGAGGTTCTGGAACCTCTCTAGACTGCGTCCGGTGGAGTGTCTGGCGTCTAGTGGCTATCATCTGACACGCGATGTTTGTGAGCATGGTATAGGGCATCGGATGCGTCCGATGCTAGGCATTTGAGCGTCTGGCACTACTTGAGAAGCGCGCGTAACAGTCATATTTGAATGTGGACACGTGGCGACGATTTGGAGCTCGGGGATGGGCATCGGATGCATCCGATGCCTAGGCGTCTGAGCGTCCGACGCCCCCAACTCAGCCCCACTTAGAACATAATGGTTCACTTGCTTGAGTGGTGGATATATAAGCTTGTTGGCCGGCTTGGGAAGCCTCTTTTGCACATTTTGATCATTCTTGAGCACCCTAGAGCTGAGCCAACCTCCTCCCTCTCATCTTGCTTGATTGCTTGCATCTAAAGAGAGATTGGGAGAGATTCTAGTGTATTGTGTTGATGGTGGATAGCGTCAACTTTTTATAGTGAAATAAACTTGAGGAATGATCAATACATGTAGAAGATAGGGGTTTTAACTAACAATTCTATGAGTTTTGGTGATTTCATATTTTTTAGGGAGTGTTCCAAAAAACCGTGGAGAAGGACATAATTATCAAACAAATTAGCAGAATTATCTCACGCTTAAATATGCGCCATTGGACTTAGGATGGACCAAGGAGGCAAACCACCACATTACTTGTGAGTTCTTGCATCTAGTGGCACTAGTGATCGTTCTCGCTGTGTGATTGCTTATTCTCTTGGTGGTTGCCACCACCTAGATGGTTGGAGCAGCGAGGAGATGGTGTGAGCAAGCTCGGTGATTGCTTTTGGCCACACCGACGGGTTGTGAGGGGTTCTTGACATTTCTCCACGGAGATTGCAAAAGGTACTCTAGTGGAATGCGCATGTCATTCAACTCCTAGTCATTGGTAGGTTCTTGTGGCGCCTTTAAGAAGCTCCGTGTGTGATACCAATTAGCCACCGACCACGTGGTTAAGGGGGACACAACAAGGACGTAGTGTGTTGGCAAGCACGTGAACCTCGGGGATAAATTGGAGTCTCCTTCATTCTTGTGTGGATTGATCCTTTGAGATCATATTGGCATTCTTGTTGATTGATTGGGTCTTCACTTTGATATTGATTGAATCAACAAGACGGTGATTGGCTACATCCACAAGGCTCGATTTACATAGCTTGATCCTCTCTTTACTTAGTGCAAGTAGCATATTAGATGGTGTAGAGTAGTTTTTTTACTAAGAACATTACTTCTAGTGTGCTCTAGTATATTAGGTTACTAGTTGATTGGTTAGCAGGCTTGCAAACCCCCCTTCTTAGTAGACTAGCATAAAATTCGCTTGAACGCTATTTTTGTTATTAATCGATTCATCTAATGTAATTGTAGAAATTTTAATTAGGCTATTCACCCTCTCTAGCCAATTGGACCTTTCAGGGGGGTGCCGCCCAGCACCATAGGCCAAGTCGGCTAGCCCCACATAATGGGCCCCGAGCCTCCACTTTGTTCTTGTGTTTTCTGGAACCTTTCTGAGTCCGATACGCGGTGTTTCGCCGCCGTTAAGTTTCATATTAATTTCACAATTAAATCCTCTAAATTCTTTTTTCTAAAATAACCCTATAGAAAATATAAAATCACAAAAACTCATGAAAATTATTAGTTAAAACCCCTATCTTTCTATTGGTAACCTCTTTTATACATTTAGTTAACGGTTTAAAATTATACAATACCACAACATGCACATACACTTATTTTCTAGAACACACATACTCAAACCCTACTACTATGAGCATCTCCAAAAGGCTGAGCCGATAGATCTAGAGATTTCCAAAGTCACCACCTCCTTATCGACAGAAACATCACTTATCACTTAAAACATAATGCTAGTAGAAAAATACGATCACCCATGTTAAATCGAGAACATAAACTCGAATAGACAGGTTCTACTACAAGAGATCTAACCAAGTGATCCATGATGAGTTCGCACCGATTTTTACTTGAATGGTCTAACGAGTTGTCCAAGGCCCACAGCGTGTAGCTGAGCCAAGCCCTCACCGCCTCACGCATGGGCTCTGTAGATTGGAGGCGTGGCGTGGATCAGCATCAACAAAAAATATTCCATATCTGACGCATGTACGAAAGCCTCAATTAGCTTGTAAGCGGGAAGCGTGGTTAGCAATCTTAATATAAACTAATTAAAAAACTTGCATGTCGATACACGTACCATCAACAAGTATATATATGTTGGCCGTAGAGCCAACACTGAATTTCAAAAAAAAAAAGTATATGTTGATTTTTGGAATTGTCTTGAATGTGTATGTTCTCCTTATCTGACTAGGGCCCGTCCACGGGGACTCCATCTGCCGCCACTGGCGGAGCTAGGAAGGGGCCATAGTGGGCCATGGCCCCCCCTTATATGATAGCCTTTTCTCCTGCAAAGCAGCAATAAGCACAATCGCTCACCCCAGGCCCTCAAGGATTTGATATTTAGGCATGTTGGAAGAGGAAGTGGAGAAGTAATATGATATAATTTTTTTACTTCTAAATGCTCATTTAAAATCGATGTGATTAGCTATATTTATTTTGCGTTTTTGGGTCTATCCTTACTCATATTTCTTGGATTCATTCCAAGTAAAATAATACATGCACTTCTACCTTGTATTAGAAAACTAAATAATTATTTTATTTGCCTATTTAGTACTCCCTCTATCCCTACTCGTTATGGTCTTCATGCGTGTTAATAAGTTTGACTAAATTTATAGAAAATACTTCCTCTGTCCCTAAAAGAAAGCAGTTTTTAGGTGTTTGTGCCACAAGTTTGACTCGATTTATAAAAAACGTGCAATATTTATGCTTCCAAATAACTTTATTAAAAAACTAGATTTAAATATCTCTCCGATGATACTAATTATGATACTAATAATTGATGATACTTATTATTTATAAAAGTTACCACCAATTATTTCTTGGGTAGCAAAAGCTACCTTCTTTTAGGGACGGAGAAAGTACTAACAATATTTATATCTCTAAATAATTTTATATATTACTAAAATAGATCAACTATCTGTCTATTGATTCTGTACTATAAATATTAATACTTTTTTATAAATTTAGTCAAAGTTACTTCTCAGAAAGCAAAAATGACATAGAAAACAAGACAGAGAGAGTATGTTTTAATTCTTTTAATTAGGCTTTGGTGATTACAACTTTTTTAGAAATTTTGGCCCCCCTCAATTAAGAGGCTGGCTCCGCCACTGTCTACCGCTATGACTCTATACGCCTGCTACAACTCTTGCGCTATTGATTATGTAAGTTTGACATCGCTTATATAACAATTGTCCTCAATATCTGAAACCTTGACAATATCATGCTACGATGATCGCCTTATCTAAAAGATCCAATTACTGAAAGCTTAAATCGTTATCAACTAGAACATAGTATATGTCTATTTAGTAAAAAAATGCATGGCTTGCAAGTGACAGAACATACCAAATGTATAATACATTTCATGTAAAGTTTTATACATGTTTTTTGAATGCAGGTTGAAGAAAAAAGCAATAAACATCAGTATCATAAACAATTGAATTGTCTGCCAGTGTCCCATGTCACTCCTCACAAACGATTTTGCAAGGCACTGCACAAACATTAACTAAGGTGGTTATAAAATCCAGCCGCCTTGTAAAATGCTGAGAATTTATCGAGGCAGTCGCAATTAACTGTCTCGCAAAAATCAATTAGGCAGTCAAAATATAACGCCTTCTACCTAAAATCAATTTGCCGAGTTGTGCCTTCTAAGAGGTCTATCTCTAAAAATAGATCTATTTTCAAAGTCAGACCACTTAGGAAGCCCGCCTCTTTTAATAGGCCGTGGCCCAAAGAAATCGCTCGATTCCATGTTATCAAGTTCGTATATAAACAGAGCACTAGGGTTTTTACACACCTCTCTCCCCCCCCATGCCGACAGTCGAGTGGCACCCTTCTCCCCCACCTCTCCTCTCGTCTACCCCCCCCTCTCTCCCTCAACCCCACACCAATAGTCAAAAGTGAGACCCCTTCTCCCCCACCTCTCCCTCTCCCCAAACATCTCCCTCTCCCCCACAACTACGTCGGCAAGTCAGGGAGCAATGCCCCTTCCTCTCCTCTCCCCCACTGTGGCAGCATGCATCTCCTGTGGTAGCATGGGCGAGCTCTCGGTGCTGGCACAAGCTCTCTCTGGCAGTGGCCAAGCTTGGTGGGCGAGCTCTCTCCAACAACGGTGAGCTTGGTGGTGGCAGGCCTCTCTCCTCTAGCCAGATCTAGTTCCTGTGGTGGCAGCGCGTGCGACCAAGCCTCCTCCATCTAGATCTGGTCCCAGCACGAGGGAGCTTCTCTTATCTCCCTCCGGTGGTGGCGTAGCACGGGGACGCTAGATCCAGTAGCGGCACAACGCGAGGACGCCGGATCCTGATGGTGGCGATGGGACATCGGTTCCCAGTGGTGGTGGCGATGGGGCCACGTGGAGTAGGCGGGCTCACCGGTGGGCTTTTGTTTTTTATTTTTTAAAAAATTTGATTTACCATGGAAGGTGCTAAAATCGCCGGAAAAATTGATTTACCAAGGCCTTTCGTTCCAGGCGGTTGAGATAACCACCACGGTTAATCCAAAACGACCTTTTCTGTAGTAGTGTATGTCAAGATTCAAACTTTCTGTTAACGTTATTTTTTTAAAAATCCCATATTTGGGCTACGCAATGAGTGAAATGGTCACGAGCAAAATAGGTTACACTAATTGCAAGTAGCAAGAAAATGTGTTGTGTAAATTGTCAAGAATTGTTTTGCAAACAATAACTCTAGCCATGAAGGCACTACCTCTCTTTTCGTTGTAAAACCAACAGCCTATGATATACTTTGTGTTGCTGCATAGGTTTGTAAGTGAAAGAAATGTCTATATTCATATGGAAAAAAGAGTTAGAAGTACATAAACTTTACTTATAAACCTACTAGTGTAGTAAGAAGTTTCGCATAATTTGTCATACTAGGTACTAGTATATCAGTTGATAATGAGAAGTAAATTATTTTTCCCTTAGAATCTCTAACTTTTTCCCCAAAATCATTAGCTAAGAACTAAATCAACTAGCATAGCGAGAAGTTTGTAATAATTTGTGGCTTTATTAAATAATATAAAATGGAAATCAAAATTATAGAAAAATATAATGACAAGTAAAAGCACTTTTCTTGGAAATCCGCTCGATTAATCAAAAGGTTTACTTAATTTGTGTGGCTAAGAACTAAAACCACAGACACAGCGAGAAGTGTCTCATATTTTGTGGCTTTAGGGAATAAAATTCTGCCTAGCTCTTTTGGAAAACAATTATGACATGTAAATGCACCTTTCCTTGAAAACCGCTAGCATGGTCAAAAGCTTTTCTATAATTTGTCATGCTAAGATCAAAATTATTTGACTAGAAATATAGGGAAACAAAGTTCATCCACTTTACTACAAAATCTGGTGAGTAGATGGTCCACATATATCATCACGAAGGTCAAAGCCACCCTTGACAGGTGTGTGCTGAGCTAACTCACTAGAGGCAATGTACATTCAAGGGTTTATCATATACTTGATATGTGCACGACGTAGATAGATACACATGTTAGCCATTCTATCAGATCTTGTCGTAGTAAACTAGGAAATATATGTAAGCCAATCAAGATAGGATGTCTTTATAACCCTAGCCATATACTATATAAGGAAAGGTTGGGAGCCTCTAATAGATACCTCTAGAAACCCTACCACTTGTCACCATATTTACATCAATTAGTAATCGATGTATCACACATAATAGATTAGAGGGGCAGCAAACACAAGACATATTTATACTAGTTCAAGTGTGGGGTACCCTACATTCAATGTAGATGGGGATCTTTATTGCTTGTGTCCCATGCGCTTGGGGCTAGTTACAAGTAGGTGATCGCAACTTTGTGTTTATTTGTACTAATGATCTTATTACATGTTCCAATTAAGGCCGCATACTAAAAGTCTTGGATTGGTTTTGGTAAATGAGTGACACCCTTAGCTGAACTAATATGATTTATGTGAGACATAGGTGCTTAGTCCACATATAAAGTAGTGTGAACAAGACATGGAGCCATGGCGTGAAATGGATTTTGCATGATGGTAATGCTCAACTAGTGAGATGAAGGAGCTCATTGCACGATGAGACATGACATGGTGTCACTTGTGTAATGAAAATGGGCCCTATGGGTCATTAAGTTTGAGCTTAGTGTTTGATAAAACAATATGACAATTTGGACTAACAACATTTTCTAGTATAAAAGGTTTTAGTTCAAATGGATGCGAGGTGTGCTTAGGCTTAGGAAACAGGGTGATCTGAATGATCAACACCTTAGGAAAGACACCAAAAGACATGTTGAAGGTTCACAAGACAATCAAGAAGTTCAAGACACATGATGGAACCAAGCTAAACGCAAAGACATGAAGAAAAGGAGTTTGTTATCAGAATGAGTCTATCTAGGTGCATAATAAAGAACCTAAGGGATGAACAATATTGACCAAGGGTCTCCATAGCTTTGTAAGCTTGAAAGATGAGTCAGCTCAGGCGGACGTAAGTGACTAGGTGTCTCAGTTGACCGTAAAGTCGGGTCAGCACGAGTCTATCAGGGTGCATTACCATGCTTCAAGGAAAGGACTTCAATGACTAGTCTCAATAGGCTTACAAGCCATGACGAGTCAGTCCTCTTCTATTTTGCAGTTAGAGTGCGTATAACTAGGATTTATTAGCCCATGTGTTGACAGTAACTAGCTTAGAGGCATTGTGTCAACGGTGAGGCGAACATTAGCCATAGAGATGCGTGCTAGCTCATTGGCTGACGAACCTCCTTGTTGGATATAGTTATCTCTTCGGGGTTCCAAGTAGGCTGTGACAACATCCTGGTAGCAGGAATCAATGGGCGGAGCCACAATATACTCTCAGAGATGGATTTAGTTACCTCTAGGCTATGAGTCCGAGGGCGTGAACAACTCTAGGTTGTGTGCTGATGAGGCAGTGATAGCATCCTGTTTTATGCCTTGTAGCAGGAATCAATGGGCGCGTTTGCTGGTCTGGAGTTGGCTGGACGTGGCTCACAGAACCAGCCGGCTGGAACTGAAGCAGGAAGAAATTGGCTGGTCATCCAGCCGTTCGAACACAGCCAATGGCCAGAGCCACAATATGGGCTATGAGTTCATGGGCCCAAGCAAGTTGGGCTGCGTGTCAAGTAGGCAGTGACAACATCCTATTGTATGCTGAGTAGCAGGAACCAACAGCCAGAAGCATTGTATGCTTTCGGTGAGGGCTGCTGTTGATGATGATTGCCGATAGGTGCTCTGATCATGCATTCTCATTGCTTGTTGTCAGCAATGGAAGCACACATAAGCGCTGTTGGTCATCATAGCATGCTGGGGAACCTGGCGTTGCTAGTGAACTAATTATTAAAAGTTTAATTTGTTATGAACTAGAACATAGTATATGGCCGTTTAATCAAATATACATGGCTTGCAAGTGATAGGAACATGCCAAACGTATGACACATTTCATTTAAAGTTTTGTGCAAGTTCGTTGAATGCAAGTTGAAGAACAAAGCAATAGACATCAGTGGACTGTTGAATTATATGCCGCTGTCCCATATGTCAAGTTTCAAACTTTTTATTAACATTATGATTAAAAATTCCATAAATGGGCTACACGATGAGTGGAATTGTCACCTGCATGATAGTGATAGCAGAAAGATCATGGTGTTGCCTCACACTGGGTGCAAAATAGGTTACATGCTTTGCAAGTAGCAAGAAAATAGTTTGCGCAAATGGTAAAAAATTGTGTCGCAAGAAATAACTCTAGCCATGAAGGCACTACCTCTCTTTTCATTGTAAAACCAATAGCCTATGATGTACCTTGTGTCGCTGGACAAGTTTGCGGTTAATAATGAGAAGTAAATTAATTTTTTCTCTTGGTATGTGCAGATAGATATGCATGTCAATCATTCAGTTGGTCCTGTCACAGTAAACTAGAAAACATATCTATAAGGAGAATTCAAGATAGAATATCTCTATAACACTACCCCTATACTATATAAGGCAAGGTTGGGAGCCTCTAACAAATACCTATAGCTCACTCTGGGCGTTTGGTAATACTGAAACGATCGGTTTGGTTTCTCGGTACCCATACAAATTTGGTTCTTGAGGACCTCGGATCGATCGGTTCCTTAAAATACTCAGTATCCAAGAAATTCGGTATCGATAGTTTCGGTTCGGTTCTAGTATTTACTGAAATTACCAAACAGGGTGTAACAACATGTAATATCAAGTTCAATAGCCAATTTTGATAGAAATTTAACATGATTTCATATGGAATAACTGTGCCAAATCATATAGATAAAAATCCACAAATACATATATAGCTGCCCACAGTAGACCAATCAACGACTTGTTCAATGTCTTCCTCAGACTATGGCATTCGTGGAATATTGGAAGTGAAGTCAAAATAAACATAGGACCAAATTGCTTTGTCTAATCATACATACACTCAAATCAGACCTACATTGGAGTTGCAGGAAGCAATGGAAGTAGCCGTCTTTGCTCAGTTGGTTGACCGAGCGACGACACGACAACAACGCAGGCCGTGCGACCGCGTGGTGGCGTCGGGGACGGCGCGACCACATTGGGGCTCACCCGGATGAGCGTGAGGCGTGGTGATATCCAAGGGCGAGGCCGAGCCAGCGTCGCTTCGTCGAGCGATAGGCAAAGGAGCGGTCTGGGAGCGCCGGAGCCACCGCCGGCCGGGTGCACGACATGGTGGGCGATGGGCAGGGCGAAGGTGCAGCGCAGGGCAGCAGTGGCGTGCTACTGGAGCATGGAGTTGTCGAGTGAGGTAGGGTTTCAAGGGAGGATAAGATGGTGGGCTGCTGCTGGGCTTACGTAGTTAGCGAGTTAGGTGGCCTACTGATTGTAGTTCAGTACTGGTTTGGTAGTTCAGTAAACCGAGGTACAAAACCGAAAATACCTCGGTAAATTCAGTTCATGAGAACATGGAACTGATTTTTTTTATTTCGGAACTTTCGGTTCGGTTCTTGGTAAATTTGGTTCGGTACTCAGTTTTTGGTTTTTCGTGCCCAAAGTGACCTCTAGCAACCCTACCACTTGTCGCTAGTTTTACATCTGACTAGTAATTGATGTATCACACATAATAGATCAGAGAGGCAGCACACATAACACATATTCATACTAGTTCAAGTATGGGTACCCTACGTCCAAGGTAGATGATGATCTTCATTGCTTGTGTCCCATGTGCTTGATCGCAACTACTTGTTTCTATGGACTGAGGATCTAGCTAGATGAAGGTAATGCTCAATTAGTGAGATGAATGGATAATATCAAGTGTGAGCTGAAGTACAATAATTGCTAAACATATTAATTCTTTTGTACCTTAATAATCTTTGTATTTATAATGCATAATAACTTACTTTGCATCCAAGAGAGCAAAAGCGAAATGCATAAAGCAGAGCATGACCACACATCTCAAAGTGTGTGAGGATGATGAAGTTGCTTTGCTAACGGAGACACCACAACTACGGTGTTGTGGCCGCTCGTTCAACAATACAACCTTTGCACTATTGATTATGTAAGTTTGTACATTGCTTATATAAAAAATGGTCTCAATATCTGAAACCCGACAACGCCATGGTACGATGATCCCAATTATTAAAACTTAAATGTGATCAACTAGAGCATAGCCCATGCCTGTTTAATTAAATATGCATGGTTGCAAGTGACTGGAACATGCCAAACGTATAAGGCATTTGTGTAAAGTTCTATGCATTTCTTGAATGCAAGTTGAAGAAAAAGCAATAATAGTGAAGACATTAGTATGATAAACTATTGAATTGTACGTCATTGTTTCATATGTCAAGTTTCAAACTATCTGTTAATGTAATGATTAAAAATTCCATACCTAGATTACACGATGAGTGGAATGGCCACATGCGCGACAGTGATAGTAGAGTGATCCTAGTTTGCAACTCACCTCTGACTCTGAGCGTGCTTGCGCAAGGCCATGTGGTTGGCTGTGGTTGTGTAGGTGCAAATTCTGTGGCCTGCGGGTTGACATCGCCGCGACATATCTGTGGCTGGGTTTCACTCTCCCTGCGCCCCCCGTGGGTCCAAGCCAAAAAGATAAGCCCCTCAACCAGTGGTCACATTCAGATTTCTTCGATTTCTGAAGACAGCGAAAGTGAGGAGAATCCCAAGAAACAGAGCTGGTGAAACAAGGCAGGGCCAAGGCAAGAAGAGGAGCAGGAAGAAATGGCTGCAATACCTGCAGCGATCTCGGGCTGCTGCTCTTCGTCTCGCCTGTCCCAGCCTGCTGCTGCTGGCCTCCTGCCCTCCACAAGCAGAAGGCGCTTCAAGGTCACGGCCATGGCGCCCAAGAAGAAGGTACTAGTTGTAGTTGGTCTCTCGGTTCCACCCAACTTCCCGAACTCTGCAACTCCATTCTGTTCGTCGATCGTGCAGGTTAACCGGTACGACGAGAACTGGTCGAAGCAGTGGTTCGGCGCGGGCCTCTTCGCGGAGGGCAGCGAGGAGGTGTCCGTGGACGTGTTCAAGAAGCTGGAGCGGCGCAAGGTGCTGAGCACCGTGGAGAAGGCGGGGCTGCTGTCCAAGGCCGAGGAGCTCGGCGTCACGCTCTCCTCGCTGGAGCAGCTGGGCCTGCTCTCCAAGGCCGAGGACCTGGGCCTGCTCAGCCTCGTCGAGACCGCCGCGGGGACGTCCCCCTCCGTCCTCGCCTCCATCTCGCTGCCGCTCCTCGTCGCCGCCATCGTCGCCGTGGTCGTGGTGCCCGACGACTCAGCCGCGCTCGTCGCCGTGCAGGCCGTCGTCGCGGCGGTGCTCGCGGCCGGAGCCGCCGGGCTGTTCGTGGGATCCGTCGTGCTCGCTGGCCTGCAGGAGTCGGATTGATCAGCGGCTGCGCTGCTTGCTTGCTTGCCGAAAACTTACGCCGAGCAAGGTACCAAGCTGCGTACGTCAACAGTACCCCATCCGAGTGTAGTACTGTACTGTAGGATCGATCTTGTAGCAGAGCAGAGTTCATTATTAATGAAAAAAAGTCTACATATGTGCTGAAATATAATATAATAGCGTTTTGGTAACTTGCCGTGCAAATGTGAAATTATTATGAAGAAAATTGCGACCAATGTCCAATGCAAATCGGATGGTTGACTCGGTCGACTCCTCACATCTACAACAGCAACCCTCTCCCCCGGAAATTCCAAGCTGGCCGCCTTGACCACATCTCCAGGTTGATAATCCTTGCTCTGTCTCCTTAATTAATTACCTGATTGCATCACAACAACAGTGATGCTCTCTCTCTCTCTCTCTCTCTCTCTCTCTCTCTCTCTCTCTGTTGCTCTCTTTGTTGGAGCTTTGGAAGCATTGCTTTTTGGAGGATAGTCCAAATGCATATCATCTGTGGGTTGAAAAAGACTCGCTAAAAAATGAAATGTGTTGTCACCCTTTTTTTTTCTATTTCTCGTGTGTGTCTTATATAAGTGGAGTTAGGGAGTACTTTTAATATGATTATATCATCTTAATGTATTTTTTTTACGAATCTGGAGGGACCAGGCGGTCCCTACAGTGATTTTATTAAATTAACGAACCATACATGGAGGTACAAAGTTCAAGAAACAAAAAAAGATACAAAGAAAATAAGGAAGAAACAACTAATTACAACAGATTTTGTATCCATTGAGAAAATAACTCTGCTTGACTGGGCTTCACTCTGTAAGAGAGAAGGTTGATTTCTTTCAAGAAGCTTCTTCTGCAATTTGGCAGGTTAGGCCGTAAACCTTTAAAGATTAAATCATTTCTTGCCATGAAGAACTGTGAATTAAGTTGGCCTTTTAACTGACTAGTCAGATCAGGGAAGCTTGAATTCAAGGGGATTTCAATTCCAATCAAATTCCAGCATTCACTCGCAAAGGCACAGTCAAGGAAGAGATGATTCACCGTTTCTTCAGTAATACAGTTGCACAAAACACAGTTGTAGGAATCAAGCACCATATTTTTCCTTCGCAGAATGTTTCTGGTACTTAGCCTGTCCTTTAGAAGAAGCCAGAAAAGGACCCTATGTTTGGGCTGACAATTGTTCTTCCAAAGCCATTTAAAAGTACTATGAATGTTGAAGTGGCCAACCAGGGATTTATATACTTTGGCAGAGCTGAAGGTACTGGAACTGCCACCAAGAGTCCACCTGTCTTTTTCATTGCAGAGATGCTGTTCATTCATCATTTGCTTAATGGCCTGGAACTGGGTGAGAGCAATATGAGATAGGGGGAGCTGAAGTAGATCAGACAGGTTATCACGGGAGAAAGCTTGCTGAACTGTAATTGCTTTGTTGGTGGCGAAGGAGAGAAGCTCTGGCACTGCATCATGCAATGGTGGATTGGTCCAAGCATCAATCCAGAATAATATGGTTTCACCATTTTGGACCCTCGGCTTGACCAGGCTCTTGAACTCAGGAAGTAACTTAAGGATGTCTCTCCACCAGAAGGATCCCTTTCTTGTGTGTTTGGGAAGTTTACCATTCTTGTAGTGCTTTTCCTAAACCAGATTCACTCAGGGCAGATCACATTTGTTGTATAATGTAATTCGCTAGGTTGAATATAGCTTTTTTGTCGGGAAGTACATAAGTGAGCCAATGACCGAGTTCTAGTTGTATATGTAGGCATACAAGTTTTGCCCCTTCTGCCGTCACATGACTCATTTAATCGTCGATTGAACTATGATCAAGTTTTAAAGGAGAAGAAAATAAGATGCAAATTATAAACTAATTTAGTGCGGATTACATATACATGCATGTATATGAGTGTATATACAGAGTACAAAGGTTCCAAAAAAAAAAAGGTAAATAAACTGATTCAATAGCTTCAAAGTAGAAACCGCTCATTAGGAATCACCTGGGTTATGAGTTAGCACGAAGTAGCTTTGGTTATGCTCTTTATCGTCAAAAATATTTACTCAGGTTTAAATCTTAAATTTGTACTATTTTTCTAGAAGTATTTCAAAACTTAAATTTGTACTATTTTTCTAAAAGTATTTCAAAACTCAACGCCGTTGTTATTTTAGTGGTAGGAAATGTGTCTATGCTACTATCTGAGGAATATAACACAAATCTGCTGGATCCCTACGTGCATATCACATTTTTGCTGTCGGGACGAGTGGACGACACACAAATCTAGAAGCAGAGTCCATGTTCAGCAATTTAACACGTAGCCCTTCAGAAATTTGCAAGCGCTTGTTCTGCAGAATATACTGTGTGTTGTATAATATTTGCACGATTTTCTAAAATTATTAAAAAAACTCAACGCCGTTGTTATTTTAGCAGAGTCTTAAGATTAAGCAAAGACACAAATATTCAATACAGTATTCAGGTGGATCTCAGTGGACCACTCCACCTCGCAATCAGTTCTCAGTAACACTCTCCAGATTCACCAAACTAAACCAGCTACTTTTGTTACCATCACTCCCTCCTGAAAGGTTGTCAGATAGCCTCAGCTTCACTTCATCCAGTATTCCACTGTTCTTTCAATTCTGAGCTTGTTGAAACATATATTTCTCCCATGTACAAGTGCTTGTTCTGCAGAATATACTGTGTGTGTATAACATTTGCATCACGTAGAAGCAATTTACTCCACATGATAATTTGGAGACAGCGGCACACCTCAACAGCCAGTGTAGCATATGTGTCATGGTTCCTGCCGGCGGTCACTACCTAGGGACGGCAGCAGCGTCTCGATGCCATCGTCATGCACCAGGAACAGGAGGTAGAACCCACCAGTCACTGCGGCGCCGGCCACGCTCCAGACCAGGACGGCGAACGGGGGGCGCCGGGGCGATCGCGGCGACGCGGTGGGCGAACATGCCCATCAGGGCCGAGGACAGCGCCCAGGCATGGGCCCTGAGCCCCTGAGCGCGCCCCGGCTGCGTCTCACCGTGGCCGCGGCGTGGTCCACCTGCTCGTGTGCACGGATTGTCACGTGGAGGGATGCGAGGAGCACGGTAGCTGCCGCGACGAACATCGCCGACGAGCGGTCGCCGCGGCGGAGCGCGCCGCGCATCGCGACGCACGGCACGAGCTGAGCACGAACAGCGCGATGCCGAGGACGGTGTCGACGTGGTGCCTCGTCAGTGTCACAGCCATGCTGGCTTGGGATCGGAAGACCAACCACCAGCTTAATGTCACCAACAGAGAGACAAGTTCACAGCAGACAGCACTGGGAATATGGATGATCGGAAACGAAAATTTAGAATGCCTAATTAATGTTAAATTGCTAAGCTTGCTTCGTACGGTGGTCCGAGGACTAAAAATTGCACAGACGCTCCTATAGTCAGCCATGTTGATCCACATTGGCTTGCGTCGCGGCGCACGCGACACGCTAGTTGTTATCCTAACTGACGTACAAGTACAGCAGATTAATGAGGGCCTGATCCGTGGAAGTCACGCGCTTCTATCTACAAGCAAAAGCGGGGAAAGAACAAAGCCGATCGAGAAAAACTTCACCGATATGTTTCGCGATGAGACGGAGCATCGTCCGCTGGTCACTATGTTTGACTTTTTGCACCGCATTCCTGTGTCATCCCATCCATGTCGCCTCTGATCTGATGTGTGGCGCATGCCTCCATCGCCCCTACCCGTCATCTCGACGGCTCCACATGTGCCAAATAATGCATACTTTCTCCGTCTCTAAAAGAATGTTATCGTGTTTTTCAAAACATAATTGCTGGTAATTTTAATAAATAATAAATATCATCGATTAATATCATAATTGGTATCATTAGAAAGATCTTTGGAGATATAAATATTGTATATATTTTCTACAAATCAAGTTAAATTTGTGGCACGTATCCCACGGCGATATTTTTTTTTAGCAATGGAGGGAGTATGTTGCCCCTGCCCCCTGCTCTTGCACACCAGTCGCCACATACCCCACTCCGCCATTACCTGACAAAAGCGTCGTCCTTGCTCGTTGACTGACCTCCGCACCCTCTTACTTGTTGACCAACCTACACTACGTCGTAACCCGCTTTGCCTCACCATCGCCTATGGTGCTCGTGGAGAGGATGGAGGCGAATGGCTCATTATGGCAACCAAGTGGGACTCTCTCATCCTTCCATTTTTTAGGATGGAGCAAAAACAGAACTAAGTGCTTATGGAAAAGGGCCGACCTAATCCAATCATCTCACTTGGGCCTTATAACAAAACACATGCTTCCCCTTCTCCAGCACACTTGCATTTACTAGTATCACCATTAAGATACCAATATCCATACCACACATGATTGGTCGACAAGTTCTTCCATCTTCTACAAAGATGCGTTATCACGTGACGGGTTACGTGTTTAGAAAACGTGTGACTCATCTTCCTCCTCACGGGCGCTTTCCGTGCCTATGCTCCACTCCACCATGCCCTCCCTCACGCATCCACCATTGGCGGCCGGTGGCTCCCGCGCCACCTCACCATGCCACTCACCACCTGCCTCCGCCCCTCGACTAGTAGCACGTTAAATTTGCGCTTCTACAACTCCTGATACTAGGACTTGACACAGTCCATGTCTCCCTATTGATGCCTTCACTAGAACAGAACAAGCCTTTAGTACCGGTGCTCAAGGGCCTTTAGTCCCGGTGCGAGGCGGGACTAAGGTTTCGGGACTAAATGTCCCACCTTTAGTCCCGGTTCAGCGGCCGGGACTAAAGGTCCACCTTTAGTCCCGGTTGGTAAGGGTGTGCCGGGGTGCGCCACTGGCCGTCCCTTTTAGTCCCGGTTGGTGTTACCAACCGGGACTAAAGAGCTTTTTTTTTTTTTTTTTTTTCTTTTTCTTTTTCCTTTTCTTTTCTTTTGGTTTTCCCTTTCTCGGTTTACAATTGTATTATTATTATTTTCGAATGCGTATTGTTCGCTTGCTTGTTTATGTAGACGCCAAGACCTATAATTTATAATTTAGATCATTACATATAAATAAATTATATAACACTATTTATATATTATACATATCTATAGATCTATGATATAAAATTTACATGTCTCCGTCCACGGATAAAGTATTTACAACTTAATTGTTCTCCGCCACTCAAGCATCATACAAATGATCATCTTGGTTTGGTTTGAGTGGCTCGTCGAGGTTGAAGAAGTACTCGCCGGCGGGATTTAGGACTTGGTCGTTAAGAAATCCCGTGATTGTCTCCCCAATTCCTTTTAGGCGGACTTCAGTCAACACCTTCTCCCTCAACCACGTCTCCTATAGTAATCATTAAAGAAAAAGTTATAGATATGTATAAGATTTATTAAATAGCAACAAATAATTGAAATGAACTTATTATATATACATGTTACATACTTTTGCGTGCTCAAGATTTGATCTTTTTTCATAGACATTTAGAAATTCGCACATAGTATCCGCATAAATTTTTGCCCCGTGGCTGCCGTAGAATCCACCGATGTAGGATAGGTTTCGAAAGTGGCGCTTTTAAATCGGATGGTGTTTACAGATGAACCAAGCCCAAACCCTAGCAATAAAACGATCATTATTAATTATCTATTACGAGTTAAAGAGCTGAAAGTAATATTTAGAGATCGAAGTTACCCTTGGATAATATCTATCATTCCTTGGTAATCTTCCATGGGTTTTCTCAACGAGTCATAGATTATCAAATGAGATTGCCGGAGATCAATCACAATTAGTATCCAATGAAAGTTTTGCATTTGTGTGTAGGCAAAATAATTATTTATCTTCACACCGATCTCATCAATTGGGTTAATAGAATGTACGTACACACGATAATGATACTTACTTAAAGTTATAGGGAAAGATATATATCTTTTATCCTTTTGATTGATCAAGTACCTCCGTAGATTTCTCTCCGTTTGAACTCTCCATATGGCATGCGGAGTCTTGGGGTCTTTGAATACAACATAAGGATCTATAAATCCAACCTCCTTGTCATTTCTAGCTCGAGGTCCCTCATCATGTTTCGCATATGTATAGCCGGTTTCGTAATTAGTTATACATATACATGATAAGTTCTGATGACATTATTAAAAAGAAAGAATCACTTACGCATGAAGCGGTGATTAGAGCTTTGTCCGTAGGCGTCCATGTGGCATAGGCGGGTGTAGCTCATTAAATTGAACATAAATAACATCATCACCACGGAAGTAATGATGGTTTCTAATTCGGACGTAAATATAGTCATCCGCTCTTCTCGCCACACGCATCGAGGTACCACTTGTTTAGCAAGTACATCTCATGCGTGCCAAGTTTGTTGAAGGCAGCAGGGTTGCACGTGACTCTTGCCATATTCATATGTCTTCTGATAATGATCAATTTTTTTACACTTTCAATTGTTGCCCCAGCTATCATTTGGGATAAGGTAAGACCAGTGTCCTCAAAAAAAGTATCAAGATCCTTATAGTTCAAACCTGGAGGTAACTGCTGGTCTAGCACGTCGATGTTTGAACCATATTGATTCCCAACGACTAGCGGGGGCACTGATTGCTTTGATTGTTCCCCGAGCTGTGCTACACCCTTGCGTGCTCTTTTCCCTTTCTTCTCTTCTTCTAGGGATTTGGTTATAGTGCGCTCATAGTCAGATAAAGATGACGATGCTTTCTGAGCTGCACGCCTCTTTTTTTGTTGAGCCTCAACCCTTTACCATAGATCTTCGGCTTTAGCAAGAGGTAGGGCTTCTCGGGGTTCCGCTTAGATTCTCTTTCATCCTTAAGTCTCCTGAAGAAACTGTCCACATTTGACTTTACCGAAGCTTCTATTTCTGCACCAGTCTTCTCATAGGATAGCTTCTTAGGAATGACGGGTTGTTTCTTGTTAGAGGCTTTCTTTTTGGGCTGCGGGGCGGCCGACACATTTGATCGTGTGGCCGGCCTCTTCTTCAATGGTGGGTCCACCGGTTTTCGGCCATTTGGAGCCATGTGTGGAGGAAGCGATGGCGCGGCCGGTGGGGGGTTGGAGCCCGGCGTGGAGGCGAGGGGGCAGCCGATGTCGGTGTTGGAGCCCGAGGAGGCGGCGTTTGAGCCCGAGGTGGCGGGGTTGGAGCCCGAGGAGGCGGCGTTGGAGCACGTGGTGGCGGGGTTGGAGCTCGAGGTGGTGGTGTTGCAGCTCGAGGTGGTGGCGTTGCGGCCCAGCGGCGGGCGTTGCGACTGAGGCGATGCACGGCGTGTCTTGCACCGCCTCGTCATCACCCGCAACACTATGACATGTTGGTGACCACCTGTGAAACCAAAGAGGTATATGAGTAAACCGCTAACTAAGGGAATGCAAAATAAAGTTAGTGATTAAATGTATCGTCAAGTTTCATCCGCACCTAGGGTTCGATTCATGACGAGGAGGTGGTGGTAGACTACTAGGTGATGCCCCAGGAATAATGATGTAGCGCTTGCGCCAACAAATGAAAGCCTTCTCTGCTTGTCCTAGAGTCTTCTCTCCATCACCTCCTTCTATCTCAAGCTGCGTATTTTCGAAGCCTTTGACAACTCTATCCACCGAGACACTAGCATATCCAGCTGGAACTATCGCCCCATGGATTCTTGGTGTCTTTGTAGGGTCGATATGAGTTACAACACCGATAGCAACCATGACTGTGGCAGCCCCCTGTGGAATATGCAGCTCACATGTTGTCTTAGCTTCGATGGCGTCATCCACCGGAAAGCGCAGCCCAGCGTCGTCTTGAATAGTTGGCACCTCCATGGAAGCGCAACCGCTTTTCAACCGGCCAGGGGGCTAATGTTGACTCCGTGCTCGATGTAGTTTGCCTTTGCATAGAACTTACTTGCTTCACACTTGCCTTTTAATTTCCTCGTTCATTCTCTCTTCAAGTGCTTTCTCTCGTTGTATCGCTTCACGAGCCGCTGCTTGTGACTCCATCACCATTACCTCCAACCTACGCAATCGCTCTGCCTCCTCTTCCTTCTTTCTTTGGCGGCTTCTATAAGTGGGTCTATCTTGAGGGAAGCCATGCTCCCACGATATCTCCCCCATAGCCTCTTGTTCGCCCACCGTGCTCGGCCGGTCTCCGGGCGTATGTCGGCTCATCCTTCTCTCTATTTTTAGCATCGGGCGCCACTTTCAACTAATCCTCGGGCATAGGCCATTCTACATCCCACTCTCTGCAGGCTTCTTGCCGTACACGACCTTTCCGGTCTCTAGGTCCGGGGTTCCCCCATGACCAGAAGAACCAATACTTGGCCTTCCGGGCCCGTCTGATGATTCTGGTTCCATCCCCTTATCAACAATCTCTGTTCGGCTTACGCCACTTGGGAATAGCGGTCCGGTAGCCACCTGAACCCAAGTGATGGTGGTATTGCTTGTGTCTAGCATTTTCCTGATTACGGATCATCCGTGCGACCCTCATCGAGTTCTTGAACCGTACAAACTCATCCCAAAAAGACCTCAACTTGACGTAGGCCTTGTTGGTGAAATCCGGTGTCTGATTATTTGCAACAAAAGTCTTGTGCAGTTTCTTCTTCCAAGCCTGAAATTGTTTGGCCATCTTACGCATAGCCCAGATTTGAACCTTCTCCTTCAAAGCTTCATCCTGTGTATCGGCGTGAAATGTTGAAGGATATCTAGCCAAAGCAATTCCTTGTCATGATCCGAGACATAACTAATAGCGAGGGTTATCCTTCCGTTGCCTCCATTCTCGAGCAGCGATCGGGAGCCCTGTCCCTCACTAGGTATCCACAAATGAGCAACAAATTTCTTTGCATGTTCCCCAAGTACTTGGCCTGTACCCTCGTCGAATTCCGACACAATGTACCCGACCCTCCAACGGCTTCTTCGGGCCTCGCACTTTTCTACCACTCTCGGTAGTTGTCGCCGATCCGGGGGCTACACAAACAAGTATAAACATATTAATACAAAAGTCATTCTTTTTAATTTCGTGTATATACATATAGACTAGATTATAGATAGACCTCATCGGGATTGTCTCCCACAAGTTCTTCATAATCAGTAATCTTGACTCCCATCATCTATTTGTTCATTTTCATCACCTTCGACTTGGGATTTTGATTGTCGGGCGCTGTTGATTAGGTCCATCATCGCATCATCCATGTTATCATTCGGATCGGCCATTTCTGCAAAAGTTGTTAATTATAAGATGTTAGAATTCAATTTGTCATGTAGCGCGACAAGAGAAAGTTAATAAAGTTAAATAAAAGTACCATTAATAAAGTTACTTTACATAAAGTTACATAATAAAGTCACATGACATGAGAAAGTTAATAAAGTAAAATAAAAGTACCATTAATAAAGTTACTTGACATAAAGTTACATAATAAAGTCATATGACATGAGAAAGTTAATAAAGTTAAATAAAAGTACCATTAATAAAGTTACTTTACATAAAGTTACATAATAAAGTCATATGACATGAGAAAGTTAATAAAGTAAAATAAAAGTACCATTAATAAAGTTACTTGACATAAAGTTACATAATAAAGTCATATGACATGAGAAAGTTAATAAAGTAAAATAAAAGTACCATTAATAAAGTTAATTATATTATTCATTTGCTAATAATGTGGTGTCAAGTTACTAAACATAATTACATTATAAGTTACTATTAATAAAATTAATTATATTATAAGTTATAATATTAATGTGGTGTCAAATTACTAAACATAATTACATTATAAGTTACTATTAATAAAGTTAATTATATTATAAGTTATACTAATAATGTTACGTCCGGTCGTCGCTAGGTCACTAAGTGGATAAGTCACTAAGTCGTCACTAGGTTATCGTGTCTTGTTCAACCGGACGTCGCTTGGTCGTCGATAAGTCGCTAAATCGCTAAGTCGTCGCTAGGTCGTCGTGTCTTGTTCGTCCGGTCGTCGTTAGGTTCGTCCGGTCGTCGCTAGGTCGTCGCTAGGTTCGTCCGGTCGTCGCTAGGTCATCGCTTCGTTCGTCCGGGCGTCGCTAATTCATCGATAGATCGCGTCGCTAAGTCGTTAGGGTTTCAAATAAGCACACTACACCGTTCGTGCTCGCTAAGTCGTTAGGGTTTCGAATAGGCACACTACACCGTTCAAGCTCGCTAAGTCATTAGGGTTTTGAATAAAATTACGGCCGTTCATGCTCTCCTTCTCGCGCCAAGTCCTGCATGCAGATGCTCTCGGCTCGATGGCCGGCCACAACACACATACAACACAGCGGCTCGACGGCCGTCAAACAGACATCCGCGGCTCGACGGCCAACGCAACACACACATACAACACATGCAGCTAGCGCTTACCGTCTTGCGCGCGCTTGAAGGACGGCAAGGCGGCGCTCCCCCTGCTGCTCTGGTCGGCCGGAGAAGAGGCCGGCGGCGGTGACACTGTCCCTGGTCGGAGAGGAGAGGTAGGCCGGGCTGGCCGAGAAGAGGGCGGCGGTGGGCCTCGCCGGCTCCCACTCCTCGCCGCGGCCGGGGCGGGCTCCCCGACCGCAGGCCGGGCGCGCTGGATGTACCCCGACAACGCGGTTGCCGACGGAGACCTCGCCGACTTGCGGCGCTGATCGCAGGACGGGCGCGCGGGACTACTGCGGGGCGGGCGCGCGGACTTGGCGGCGAAGGGAGCGGGCTCGTCGGAGAGCGCGTCCGACGGGTAGATTGGCCCTCCGGCGAGGCGGAGGCGAGGCGGACGACGAGGCGGAGGACGAGGCGAGGACGAGGGAGGACGAGGCGGAGGCTCGGGATGAGGACGTCGACGAGGCGGCGGAGGCGGTTCGCCGGGGACGAGTGGTGGCGGCGGGCAAAGGCCGCCTCCCGGGAGGAAGGCGCGCGTGGCCTGCGCCGAGAAGAAGAAGGCAACGGGGCGGCGGCGCGCCCGGGCCTGGGACGAGGGGCGGACGACGGCGACAGCGGGGCGGGGCTAGGGGCAACGAGGATCCGAGGAGGAAGACGACTGTTGGCTTAAATAACCCCGGCACCTTTTAGTCCCTGGTGCACATTCTGACCGGGACTAAAGACCCTTTAGTCCCTAGGTTGGTATTGTACTCCGGGACTAAAGTTTCATTTGGCCCCTCTGTTTATATAACAGTTTCTTATTTTCTTATCTTGACAATAATTAGATTAGTTTTATTAATTGCATAGTAAATAAAAGAATAGGTATTAATTTGTTAAAAAATAACAGTTTGTATTTCTTTTTTGTCTAATTGCTTTCATAATAAATTTTGGAATATGAAATCTTTCCATCCTTTACAATACCAAACTTAAATATAAAAAATAATTAGTATTTTGTTAATGCAAAAATATATTGGTTAATTTAAATATCTTAAAGTAGGTGTTTTTAACAGGAAATTTGTTTGTGCATTATTTAAACGTAAATTTTATTCATTTATCATCATTAATCTCTAAAATCGGGCTACATGTGATATCCACCATTACATCGGATTATTTTTGAAATATCTTTTCTTATTCTTATTTATTTATGCTTACAATAATTAGATTAATTTTATTAATTGCATAGTACATAAAATATTAGGTATTAATTTGTTAAAAAATAATATTTTCATTTCTTTTTTGTCTAATTGCTTTCATAATAAATTTAGGAACATAAAATCTTTCCATCCCTTATAATAATTAGATTAATTTTGTTAATTGCATAATAAATAAAAAGAATAGGTAATAATTTGTTAAAAAAATAACAGTTTTTATTTCTTATAATAGCAATGTCATAGTCACCATTACATCTTATGTTACAAGTGTCACATACACATACTCTAATACACTCTATTTATTAGGCGGGCACAGTAGTGATCTTCTTTTTGACGTATGTTCCTTGGTCATGATCTTGACGTAACCATGGAGTGTCCTCAGCATTTATCATGATGCTCGGATCTTTAGTCACATTGAAAGGCGTGATTCGGTCATCCCTTTCATAATCTTCTGAAATATCTGACTTGTCATCAATTCTCACAATGTTTCTTTTCCCTGAGAGAACTATATCGCGTTTTGGCTCATTCGTTGATTTGTTGTCATTTTTCCCTCTCTTCTGTTTTGTAGACATGTCTTTCACATAGAATACCTGATTCACATCAGCAGCAAGGACGAATGGTTCACCTTTGTATCCAACATTATTGAGGTCCACTGTTGTCATTCCATAGTCTTTATCAATTGTTACCCCGCCTCCGGTATTCTTGACCCATTGACACCTAAACAAAGGGACTTTAAAGTTAGGTGCGTAGTCTAGTTCCCAAATCTCCTCTATGCGGCCATAATATGTTTGTCTATTTCCATTCGGGTTGGGTGGCGTCTACACGAACCCCACTTTGTTTTTGGTTCGTGCTTTTTTTATCTTGGCCTAGGGTGTAAAATGTATTTCCATTTATTTCGTACCCTTTGTACGTGAGGATGTGCCATGATGGTTGCCTAGCCAACAAATATAGTTGCTCATCAATCTGGTCATTGCCCTGACATTCTTTTCGTAACCAATCACTGAAAGTGTCCATGTGCTGACGCATAAGCCAAGCTTCATTCTTCTCTGGGAACTGGGATCGTAGAAAGTCCTTGTGTTTCTTGACATACGGCTCCACCACGGATGAGTTTTGAAGAACTGTGTAGTGTGCTTTATTGAAACAATCGTCCCCCGTACCGATGTAGGTTTTCTTTCCAATCGTTCCCTTTCCGCTCAGTCTCCCCTCGTGTCGTGATTCAGGAATACCAATTGGGTCAAGTTCAGGAATGAATTCAACACAGAACTCAATAACCTCCTCTGTCCCATAGCACTCTGCGATGCTTCCTTCTGGCCGAGCACGCTGGTGGACATATTTCTTTAGGACTCCCATGAATCTCTCGAAAGGAAACATATTATGCAGGAACACAGGACCAAGAATATTGATCTCCTTGACCAGATGAACTAGGAGGTGTGTCATGATATCAAAGAAGGATGGAGGGAATACTAACTCAAAGCTGACAAGACATTGAACCACATCATTCTGTAGAGCAGCAAGTTCCAGTGGATTGATTGCCTTCTGAGAAATTGCATTGAGGAATGCACATAGCTTAACGGTGGCCAGACGTACATGTGGAGGTAGAATTCCTCTTAATGCAACTGGAAGCAATTGCGTCATAAGCACATGGCAGTCATGTGACTTTAAGTGCAGAAATTTCTTCTCGGGCACATTTATTACACCTTTTATATTAGAGGAGAATCCAGATGGAACCTTGATGCTGTTTAAGCATTCAAACATGATTTCTTTCTCTTCATTGCTAAGAGTGGAGCTAGCAGGTCTTAAATATTGGCGTCCATCATCTGTCTTCTCTGGATGCAGGTTGTCTCGCTCTTCCATACGCTGCAAGTCTTGTCGTGCTTCAAGTGAATCCTTAGGCTTCCCATACACACCCATGAATCCTAGAAGGTTCACATAAAGATTCTTTGTCAGGTGCATGACATCGATCGCATTACGGACCTCTAGGACTTGCCAATACGGTAGCTCCCAAAATATTGACTTCTTTTTCCACATGGGTGCATGACCCACTTGCATCTTTTTGGAACCGGGTTGGCTGCCCCTGTCCCTTACCAAAAATTACTTTCACATCCTTAACCATCTCAAATACATCTTCTCCAGTTCTGTTGCGAGGCTTGAGTCGGTGGTCTGCCTTACCTTTAAAATGCTTGCCTTTCTTTCTAACTGGGTGATTCACAGAAAGAAATCGACGATACCCAAGGTACACGATCTTTCTGTATTTTTTCAAATATATACTATCAAGATCATCAAAACAGTGTGTGCATGCATTATATCCCTTGTTTAACTGCCCTGAAAGATTACTTAGAGCAGGCCAATCATTGATTGTCACAAACAACAGTGCTCGCAGGTCGAAGTGTTCCTGTTTGTACTCATCCCACATACGAACACCTGTTTCGCTCCATAAAAGTAGAAGTTCTTCAATCAATGGCCTTAGATACACATCAATGTCATTGCCCGGTTGTTTCGGCCCTTGGATGAGCACCGGCATCATAATGAACTTTCGCTTCATGCATAACCATGGAGGAAAGTTGTAGATACATAGTGTAACAGGCCAAGTGCTATGACCACTGCTCTGCTCACCGAAAGGATTCATACCGTCCGTACTTAGAGCGAACCTCAAGTTTCTTGCGTCTTTTGCGAACTCTGGAAACTCCCTATCTATTGCTCTCCACTGAGACCTATCAGCAGGGTGTCTCAACATGTTATCTACCTTACGGTCTTCTTTGTGCCACCGTAACAACTTTGCATGGCCCTTGTTTCTGAAAAGACGTTTCAGACGAGGTATTATAGGATCATACCACATAACCTTTGTAGGGATTTTCTTCCTAGGACGTTCTTCCCCCTCAACATCGCCAGGGTCATCTCGTCTGATCTTATACCGTGATGCTTTACATACGGGGCATTCCTCTAAATTCTCATAGTCCTTGCCACGGTATAGGATGCAGTCGTTAGGACATGCATGTATCTTCTGGATTTCTAATCCCAATGGACAGACGACCGTTTTTGCTTCGTGCGTAGTGGTGGGCAACTCATTAGGGTTCGGAAGCATCTTTTTTTTTGGATCTTCAGATAACTGTCCAAATGCCTTATCGGATACACCATTCTGTGCCTTCCATTTCAACAACTCCAGTGTTGTACCCAATTTTTTTTGCCCATCTTGGGCGGATGGGTATAATAATTTCTTGTGATCTTCTAGCATGCGATCAAACTTTGCCTTCTCCTTTTCACTTTCACATTCTTTCTGTGCATCACGAATGGCATCACCAAGAGCATCACCTTCACCAGGAGCACCTCCCTCTTCTTCAGCTTCTCCCCATTCTTTGTATCATCGAAGCCACCGAATTGAGCAATAAGGTCGTCAGGCTCCAGTTGTTCTTGTTCTTCTTCACATTCTTCCATAATTATCCCGGTTTCTCCATGCTTGGTCCAACAAATATAGTTTGGCATGAAACCCGACTTCAACAAATGTGAATGAATATTTCTAGAGCTAGAATATTCCTTCAAATTCTGACACAAAGCACATGGGCAACGTATGAATCCATCCCGCTTGTTTTCCTCGGCCACTCTTAAGAAATAATGTACACCATCAATGAATTCTTTGTAGCGGCGATCGGCATTGTACATCCAACCACGTGTCATTGTCTGCATTGCAACATAAAATATAATAAGTTTCTAATTTTTACTACAGAAATAAAAAAAGTAACAAATAACCTAAAATTCTCTATTTCTAATTTTTTCTCAACAAGCAAAATTAAAAAACACTAAAGTTCTCTATTTCTCTAAATAATCAAGAAATTTGGTAGGCATACTAGTTATAATTAACTAATTAACCCGGTCACAAATTGCAAATTAATGTATGATAAGTTTCTAATTTTTTATAAAGAAATATAAGTAATAAATAACCTAAAATTCTCTATTTCTTCATTTTCTAAACAAGCAAAATTAAAAAGCACCAAAGTTATCTATTTCTCTAAATAATCAAGAAATTTGGTAGGCATACTAGTTATAATTAACTAATTAACCCGGTCATAAATTGCAAATTAAAGTATTATAACCTAAAATTCTCTATTTCTATTTTTTCTAAACAAGCAAAACTAAAAACACCAAAGTTATTTATTTTTCTAACTAATCATGAAATGTGGCATGCATACTAGTTTAAATTAACTAATAAACCCGATCACAAATTCCAAAAATAAAGTATTCAAGTAACTAACTAACACATAACCTAAAATTCTCTATTCTTATTTTTCCTAAACAAAATTTATATTCATACTTAGTTACAATTAAATAATCCTTCAAATGTATTATTTATACTTAGTTATAATTAACTAATTAACCAAATCACAAATTATAAACTAAAGTATTATCAAATGTTATTTTTTAAAAAACTAATTATAATGACAAACCATAAATTTAGTATTTTTCTAACTAAACCAAAACATATGGTAGACATAATAGGTAATAAATGGTGTATACTAATTTTTAGGGTCTTAATTGTAGTTATCTACATTAAAATATTTAAACGATGAAGTGATTGGAGTTTAAAATAGTGTAGAAATCAAAAAATAAAAAACCACATGTATAACACCACAAAATGAGATAACCTGTAGCTAAAAACTTGAGAAGATGAAGTTAGTAACCTCTAAACAAGTAAATGACGGCGTAGAAGTGATGAAATGAATCAATAGCCGGAGATGTGAGCACAAATCAATCAAGAACACATGAAGAACATGAAGAACAAAGAAGAAAGTGAGCTCGGGCAGCTCGGCCAGGGGAGGAAGAAGGATTCAAATATGGGGGGAGGATTTAATCCCGGTCCCTAACACAAACCGGGACTAAAGTCCCA
Organism: Chrysopogon serrulatus; assembly: GCA_015844335.1. Classification (NCBI taxonomy): domain Eukaryota; kingdom Viridiplantae; phylum Streptophyta; class Magnoliopsida; order Poales; family Poaceae; genus Chrysopogon; species Chrysopogon serrulatus. Next base: position 14,080 of record JADLZL010005233.1, on the reverse strand, counting down.
TCTTTAGTCCCGGCTGGTGTCACTGAACCAGGACAAAACCTTTAGTCCCGGTTGGTGTTATCAACCGGGACTTTAGTCCCGGTTGGTGTTACCAACCGGGACTAAAGGTCTTTTTAGTCCCGGACGCCAATTTTTCGGGTGCTATTGCTCAATTTGCCCAAGTGACCAAAGGCCTGTTCTGTAGTAGTGCTTGTTGCAACCTGACCCGGCTTCTCCTACCAAAACCAAAACCCTAGAGCCAGACGGAAGGAAAATTGGTGCTCAACTTTGGGCGTGTAGAGATGAAACACGGTGCGTCAAAGTAGCAGCAAAACCCTAGCAACAGGTGAGCGGCACGTACGTCGTGCAGAGATGGAGAACTCAGCAACAAGTTGCTAGGATATAATGAAGTTCTTCAAACGTAACAGATACACACTTTAGATAAGTGACGTGTTCAAATAGCATATGGAAAATGTATTCTGGTAACAAGCTGTATGTTTGAAGGACATTGCGTCTTATTATTAGTAGTATATAAGTAATAACGAGTAACGCCGCGCACTACGCTTGCCGCGCATCGCGTCCACCATCGACGACGTCAGTGTCGATCGTCACCCCGTTCGTGCACAAAGAGGCAGCAGAACCCTCCGGCTATCGTGGCGCCGGCCATTGTCCAGACCAGGCAAGCCATGGCTGGGGCCTGCGCGAGCGCGGCGGCGACACGGTGCGCGAAAATGGCCGTGAGCACCGCGGACTGAGCCCACGCCGCGGCCTTGAACAGGCACCGCCGGCGCCCCTCCTCGCGCGCGCGCTCGTGCGCGCGGACCGTGGCGAGGAGAGCGATCACGAGCACCGTGGCGGCCGCAACGAACGCTGCGACACAGGCGTCGCCGCGGCCTAGAGCGCGGCGCGTGGCGACGCCCGAGTTGAGCAGGAACAGCGCAAACGCCAGCGCGGCCAGCGCGGATGACGGTGGCAGTGTGCACACCCGCATTGTGACCACGATCGATCACACGGTTCCGATCGCAGGCGGCCGCGGTGTAGTACCTAGGAAATGGAAAAGGGAACAGATGGTATGTAACACTAGTATATAAGAGAATCGAAATTAAGGAAAACTAAAATCTCTTGCATGTAACGTTGCCATGTTTATATAGAAGCGGCAGCAAACTCCCTGCATGAGAGGCTGTGGATGGTTGACCAGCTTGGTCTTCTCAAAAGTATGGATAATGCGCGCTTGGAATTCACTGGAAATTACTTGGAGGGAAACAAGCCAATATGCCGATGGTTCACCTGCTTTCTAACTGTCACGATTGATTTAATGTGACGCAGAATTTAAGCTGCCTAGCTCATCGCGATGACGTATAGCTCGGCGTGATTCCTCATACGTAACACGTTGAGTGCAGTGGTGAACCGTGACTTGCGAGCGAAAGAAAAGAAGTTCCACAATCCAGAATAGTGCTTCTTCTGCACGTCATTTTTTACCAGCCAAAAAAAAAAAAGACAGTTTACCAATTGACCTGGTCCCAGTCAACAAATGTGGTCAACCTTTGCATTTGCAGGGCATTTTCCAGGAATCTTTTCTTGCACGCTGCGAATATGCATGATTCTTCACCAAGCATCATCATAGTATGGCGTCACCTAAACATCGTCATCATCTTCAAACCAACAATGCAACAGCTTCACGGAATTCACAACTGCCACAGCGAAAACAAACTCCTAAAGAAAAGGGAAATATCTTTGACTTATGTTTCTCTCACACCCCATATCGTTCAGCCTAAACCTATAGATGTCACAACTCACAACTTTGGGCAGAGCTAAAGAAAAACTCCAACACAAAGAACACTTCGTAAAATCAAAGGTTGCATCAGTAAACAGCAAAATCTAATCTTACATCCACCTTCAGTCACTCCTGGATTTGCTCCTCAGATGTTTGTTGCTCCTGGTGGTTACCCAATGTACCATCACCTGACGCACATTGTGTCGAGCTCCCCTGTTCGATGGGCTTCATGTCCAGTTTCTTCTTCTGCTGCTTTTGTACTACTTGCCGAGGCATCACCTCCAAGATGAAGCTGCCACCATTCCATGTCGCTGCACACACCTTGAGTAGCAGGAACACCACGTGCAGCTCGTATGACAGGAATATAGGGACAGTCAGGGCCATTGTTGCCACTGTGAACAGCGCCTGGAGCAGGATGTACATGACCTGCCGGTTCCGGTCACCCAGCAGTCCGCTCAGCCTCCACCAGATATTGTTCGCTTTCTGTGCTTTCTTTGAGAGCTCCCTGAAAAATAGTTCATAAGATAAACATTACTGGGCCACTTCCGGTTCTATGTTGGGATCAAGGATATTCAAGATTTGAGAATACCAACAGTTAACTCAGACCCAAGTACCCAAATTATACCCAGTTTGGAACTCAAACCCAAGAACCCAACTTCCGGTTCTATATAGTGATGTACAATCTGAATTCTAGATTAAAAAAGCGAGGGGTGTTCTGATCTCAATGGCTGTTTGAATCTGCAAATACAAAGACTTGGGTAGATAGTTGGATTATAGAATCCAAGTTTTGGGTCTCGTTCTCATTTTTGTAGGAGATCCAAACAGGGCCTAGTAAAGTAGGAAACAGGGCGTCATGAACCAGGAAATGCATGTGGGTAAAATGTAAAACAGGTAAAAACTTAAGGTACACGACAATTCAAAGTCTAACTCAAGCATCAAAACTGCATTAACAGAAATCAGACAGTCATTGAGAGGAACAGTAATTTCCTCCTTATTGCTTGGGAGCCAACAAGCAATTCAGAAAAGGCCTCAACACTACCCTTGTTACATGGGAGCTGTTCAAGCATTGTTAGGACTGTGAATACAGTAATACCAATCCATCTGTGAGTATGGTGGTTAGGATGGTAACTGAGGAAGAAACTATCTGGTGTGCTGCCAAAGCCAGGGATCTGAGGAACTTGGTCATGGGGCTAATCTAGGTCCGTCGCCCAGGTTTATGTCTTGCGTGTTTATTAATTATTATAAGTACCTAGCATATGTAGATTTGAGGTGTGTGCACATGCGCAGTGTTTTGATGATTTTCTCTGTATCCTTTTTCTTGCTTCTTTAAATGATGACACACACAACACAGGTATTGTATGTTTGAGGAAAAAAATTAAATACAACTTCACCTGTTAACTAGATTAATTAATGATAATATCATTATTCACTCATGATGTTGTGGACAAGACATACACACGCCACAAAAGGCCCAAGCCGGCATCCCCAACATCGGTGTCTGCAGCACCAAGTAGCTGAACAAACACGCCCTCTAGTTGGCAAATGTGTTAAGTTATTTCCTTAATTTCTGCAAGCAGCTTAGTTGGAAGAAAAGGAAGAATGGCAGGAAAGATCAGAGGAATTATAGGGGAGTGGTTGGCCTCAAGGGCTACGGGTGTGTATGCTTCACACCCTCCCAGGCAAGCTGGCCGCCAGGAAGCAATCCTGGCCCCAGGCGCCAGAAATCGGACGCCTCAGAGCAGCGCTGGCACCAGGACCTGGGAGACAAAGAAAACAGGTCCATATATCTGTAACCCATCTGGGATTATGAATCAAGCAGATATTGAGTCACACGTTCAGAGCCTCCTAGGGAGGGCTACAGACTCTGTTCCCTGCCATTGTTACTATCTTAACCAGATTAATAAAGCCAATTCCCCAGCCATAACAGGTGATCAAGCGATGCATACAGTAAGTGTGTGAGGGGCAAACACAACCCCATCTTCCTTCCCTTGCTATTTCATAATCCTATCTTTTGGTTATTCATTTCTCTCAGTACAAAGCAATAGGGAATGCAACAATACAGATGCATAGCATGCAAAACAAAGTGATCAAGTACATACAGTGCATGCTAGACCATAATAAAATGCAGACATGTACCTGTAGGATGTCATGACTTCAGGGTCCCTTAACAATCTCTGTCGACGCAGGACATTAACTATGAGGAAATACATAAGTTGCCACAGGGTGTAAGCAGCTAGTGGAACAAAAAAAAGCCATGTCCACAGATATGATTTGTGCTCCACATATGGCCATGTGTCTCTGGCATCTCTTCCTACTGGGTGCATGGCAGCAAATGTTTGTGGATTCCACCACCGGATAGTGAATAGAACAATCCCTGCAGAGGCACTCAATCAGTCATGAAGCTCGACCAATACTCAGAAAATTGGAAATAAAATGCAATGGATGCAGAACAAAACTACATAATCCTAACTCATTCAGTATACCAAGGACCTATACGAAATTTGAGAAGGCATCCAGTATATCACAGGCCAAACTTCAGGATTGAGCCCTTTTGTAGTTTAACTGAACCTTAAAGGGGGCCAATTGAACATTTTTGTTGTAATCCTCAGATTAAGTGTTGATAATTTTGTGTTTCTCATTGTTTCATATTTTGGCATCACCACTCCGTTTGTAGTTTCCTTGAAACTTTCATAGATAAAGGAAGAAGGAAAGTTCAGCCAGACAAAATGGGATGTGTCTGTTAAAGAATCATGAGCAAGCACACAAACATCACATGCTACTTAATAAAGCGAAGAAATAATTCAAATAATGTAAAGTCCTCACTCCCCACCGATTACACGCAAAATGGGTCAGACTCAAATATATCAATAAACTGAAATGGTTACATGGTTTCACTAGACCAAAATGATGTTATAGCTGAAAAAGTAAAATACTGTAAGTATTGAATCTTGACATTCATGGCTGAGATCACTTACCAGGTAAGAGATGTATCAGGACACTAACAAGTTTGTCAAACGAACTAAAAACCAAGCTGCAACGCCACACAATTAATGCCCAAGCAAGTGGACCCTGTGAGAATTTAAAATGATTAAACACATCCTGTTCAAGCTCTGGAGATAAACAAGGGTATTTTTTATACCTCTGCAAACGAGAAGCAAACCATGAAAAGTTTTTCATCCTTTGGATAGAAGAGAATCATTACAAGGAGAAAGGTGTTGGCATAGTAGCAAAAGTCCTGCAGAAAAGAGAAAAAAAAATAAACCTCAAGGTTTACACACCAGATGAAGGCTTTAGAAATGGAGAACATCCCATCAAAAGAACACAAAACTGTTGTCTAGCAAACTTATATTTGTGACAACATCCAAACTGTAAAAAGAAACATAACCTAGAATATTGACCTAGATTTAATGTAGGCATACTATTTATCAGGTAAAACAGGTAAAGGGCTATTCCTAAACAATATCATCGACACTCCACATCATTAGAATGGAGTGGCTCCTCTTTAAAAATTTTAAAGGATAAAGACATGAGATATGTGACAATAGGCCTACTACCGCTTACACATATAGCCACATAGGAATATTGTGCAACTGCAAGATGTTGGCACAATGTCATACAACAGCATATCACCCACTCATCATAATAATATGTGTTATTAACAACTATTCATCCATTTCATTCAACAAAGCTTTCTATTGCAAGATTTATGGTGTGAATAATAACTAAATTTAAAGTAAAGTAAGACACTGAGATTAACACCTTTAAGTTATGAACTAAGTAAAAGCCTGAGTAAAAACATTTCTGGTATTTGACACATTTCCAATGTGAGACAATGGACTCACCAGGAGATAGTAATGCCATTTCTTGTAGCGGTAGTAAATCCAGCGGAGCGGCACAAAAATGACATAGAACAGGCAGTACACATATGGCACATCCTGTGGTCCTGCAGGCAACACCAGAGCACTGAGAGCATTACATGTGGCACCAACAAGAATCTTATATGATGTACAGTACGCAACACCCAACCAAATAGATCAATGCTGCAGTAGCTTACTGGCACCCAAGAGATAGCAAAATCCCCCAAATCCAAGAACACCCAGCAAGTGTGTGACCTGCACATTTAAAACGAGTAGCACCATATGAGAACATTCCCTACACCCATTATCCAGCGAATCCAATTATTACCACAATCTCTACAGTACAGTACGAACAATAAATGCACAAAGTGTGTGCAGGTACTTATTCCTTCCCGGAAAAATGCTTGGTAAAAATCCATCCCCAATATTTTATAGTACTCATCGAACAGTTACATCACACAATGCCCACGCACCAAAATTGGCTGCGGACTGGATTGGTTATGGAAAACACAGGTCAATAATTCCCTTAGATTCCGGCAAAGAAAGGGAGCACGGGAGGGACAAGATTTGTGAACAATCAATTGCAGGAGACAGGTAGTAATAATAATAATAAAGGGATTAAACGGAGGCAGAGCCGGGAAATGACCTTAAAGATGAAGCGCTCGTGCTGCTCGGCCTTGGTGGCGATCTTGACGGCCTGCTTGGACAGAATCGCCTTTGCCTGATCCCTCTGCAGGCCACGGAACCCGCCGGACAAGATCAGGACTCAAGAAAGCAGCCAAAAGCAAATCCGAGAAAGGAAAAACGAAAATCAAACGACACAGGGCAGCGGCGCGGCGACGCACCCTCCGGCGGACGTCAGCTGCACCGTTGGCGAGCAGCGGCGCGCCCGCCGCCACCGCCACAGCCTCGTCCTCCACCTCCGACGCCATCCCTTCCCAACAAGGCAAGAACCTTCGAGACGCGACCTTTGTTCTCCTCCTATCCTCTACGCCACCTTTCTTTTTATTATTAATATATTGTTTATTTATTATTGCTATGAAACCTTTTCTTTCCTTTGCTTCCCTGGATTTTATAGCTGTCCTTTATATAAATTCACACACACCCATCGAGCTTAATTGCCTTTTTAATCTGATCGCATCCAGTTTTTTCCTGTCTTTTCCCGTGAACTCGTCAGAGCTGCGTGGCGGTTTTGGGGAATCCGTAGCCATTGTGGGCTTGTGGTTCCTTTTTTGTTTTAGGGCTTCGGCCTTTTTTTTAAGGGGAAAAAGGGCTTGTGGCCTTGTATGCAGCCAACAACCGGCTGACGGAGACCGGGAGACGCAATACTTTAATTACTTTACACTACAAAAAATGGTGGTAGAGACAATGAAAACTACTCACACTGTTAAGTAATAAAAGTATTGAATTGGTGACACGGAAAAAATAAAAAAATAATATGGGTCCACCTCTCTATTATGTTTTTTCTAGATTAAGCCACCTCACCTTATTATTCCTTCCGTCTCAAGATATAAAAGCATAACTACTTTTTAGTCATATCTAATAATATAGGACATGCTTTCCTTAGAAACACGTATATCAAACACATATATCGATGTAGATATTCTAGTATTAAGAGAGAGAATTAAATCTATTTTTTTATCTTTAAACCAGAGATAGTTATGTCTTGCATCCTAAAATAGAGAGAATATTAAGTAGTACTCATTCTGTCCCCAGAATATGTACTCTATTTATTGTAATTAAATATATATGTTTATAATAGACTTAAGAAGACTTGACCAGTATGCTTCCTATAACCTCATTTGAGGTAGGTAAAAACCTTTTTTTACACCGTATAGGCACGGATTGTCCCTTTACACACAATTGCCCCCACTCTTACTTTTATTAACAATACTATGTCTATGAACAGTTTTTTATAAACTCGATACATATTCACGGAGTCATTTGAACTCGATGAACATATCACCAGAAGAATAATAGTCAACAACTTCAACATCCATCATGAGTCGTCACTCGAACTTGAATGGACAAGAAAGTTGGTCCATGTAACTAAGATGCCAAATGTCATTTTCATGTTTTTTTGACACATTACAAAATATTTTCCCATGTCTAGAAACGATCCAGTTTTTCATGATTTTTAGCTCAAGTATCTTTTAAGATGGTGACGGTTCCAGCCGCATAGATGGTATAGAGCCTAGAATATTCTTTGCTTACCCCTGATACTTTTTCTTTTGTCCCTCTCCGTTTGGTTTCTGCTTTCCTAGATAAGATTGAACAAGACTAGCAGGAAGCCCCGCGCAACTGCGCGGGCTAGCGAGGTATAACACATAATGAAAATAGTTGAATACATTAGGCACAGTAGGCGGTAGCATTTATAAATATTAGCGTATCTAAGATTTAATGACGTTGCACAATCTTCTTGTCATAAAATACAATGTGGTTGTTTTGAACTAAAAATACTTTTCTAATTGTTGGCAATGCTTACGAAGTCGGATAAAAGGGTAAGGCATGAGATGAATGTCATTTAAGAACAATAAGTACATAAGTAGAAATTAGAGCATGTATATGGTACATTGCTGTGTGAGTTCATGGCCAAATATAACAGATAAAATGGTACTTGCTATATATTTATCAGAGGGTAGGAGTAAAATGGATTAAAACCATAACTGACGAAACTGCATTGAATAGTAGCCTTGCTGTTAATTGCTAGGATACTTAATAGCAATTATTGAATTTATAACCTCATAATCACATACTGGCGACAGTAGATATACATGCCTAATGTCACCTGTTGTGAAGAGCCAATTCTGTTCGGAAGCCATCAATTTTGATGGTCCAAAGTTTCATATTTTTTATACATAATAAGGACCTGAAGGCAGTATGAGCAATGGTAAAAAGACTGAAATCCATGGCTGCTTTGCCGCTGAACTGGCACATATCCATGATGGCTATTGTGAGATGGATTTCCATACACCAAAATATGCAGGTACAGGGAAATATACTGTGCACCTGTAGATCGTCAAGAAGTTGGAGGAACATAGAACTCTTTTCAGAGCAGTTTGGAGATACTAAACGTATATATAGAATAGATGGCATAAGAACTCATGAACTAATAATGTTGACTTTACTCTAATTTGAAAAGTAAAAATATACAGTAGCATCAAGATAAAAGTGCATGTCTATCATATTAGCTTTGGTAATAAAACTACAGAAATATAGCACTGACAAATGAGTAGTTTTGAATCGTAGGGAAGCTAGAAATGGCTGGTAATAAAGGCGAATTTTATATGCCATTGTTCACTTGGTTCAGAGATTAGCATGTGGTATATAGGAAGGACTAATGTGTGGGGAAAAGCCACCTGCGTGCTGCTATAATTCAGTCATGATCTTTTCGACCCAATCTGCAAAAATTTATCATGAAATTTTTTGGTAGTGCCTATTTTGTCAGCCAGTAGGACCGTGCGAAAAAAATGGTCATAGTAGAGGTATTCTTAGTGTTTTGACATGGCACTCAGAATCCAATCACTTAATTAATTGGAAGTGGAAGAGGTACTTAAAGGATAGACATAAAATTAATAATAAAGATTGCAGTACAGGATGAGAGGTAGTTGCATGGCGTGAGTTAGGTAAAGTAAAAAAGGATATCAAATCGCAGTGCTCCAAACGTGCATTTGATCGAACACCCTGGGGGCATCCCTCATCACTGCATCCTGTAGTATATGTGTTCCGCGATGATGAATTGAAGAGCCTGGAGAGCCTGGAGAGCAGGGCATAGAGCTTCGTACATGCTGAAGGGAGAGGCCACAGGCGGGAGGAGGCAACGCTGGGGGCAAGCGGCGCCGACGGCCACCTGCGTGGACCGGTCACGCCACTCCGCGGCCGGCGGCGGCCACCGTAAAGGCCCACGCTGGCCGGGCTGCGCAGCAGCAGCGGGTGCGGCCGCGACACCAGCCGAGGTGCATGGGGAAGAGGCCATGGAGGCGAGAGGGAAGCGCACGGAAGGCAAGGAGGGAGACACGGAGACGGAGAGGGGGTGGGCTGCACCACACAGGGTAGGCGGTGCCGGCCTGGCCGCTCGCTTGGTGAGGAGGCCATGGCGTTTTGGCCTTTGGGTCTCTGTCGGCGCCTTGCGTCAAGAGAGAGATTGGGAGGAGAGAGAGTGGACTTCGAGACCTTCACGGTGCTTTTGGAGACGCATCGGAGGTAGCGGGTGACGCTGTTCATGTGGCACATGGTCGGACTGTTCATGGGTCATGCAAGGTAGCTGTTTATGGGTCATGCAGCTTTTTTACTGTTTCAATATGAACAGGAATATAGGTCACTGACATGGAATACAGAAATAAGGGTAAGGATAGATTCGGCAATAGTAGAAATGCAAATGCCTACAAATACACTTATATTTCACAAAATCAAATCTATAAAATTTGAGTCTATTTACAGGCTGGTGGATAAAGTCACTTGGGTCCCTACCAATCAGGCCGACCCCAATGCGCGTGACCTTCCTTGTCTTGTGGCCTCAACCTCTACATGTACGTACTTGGTCTCCACATTAGTTTGCATATAAACCTCGCAGTGCATCAGAGTGGCATGCAGAATGCTGATAGCCCCATCTGACAAAAAGTTTATGCCACTAGTGAAGTGGGCGTTGTATAGAAAGAGAAGAACATTGGTGCATATTTTAACGGTACCACATCAATCCCCATCCAATCCTTGCACGCCAGGCAAAAAATAAACAGCGACTTTTCTATGCATACAAACTAGGACAAACAAGCAGTACATTGGGTTTGGAAAAATTATGAGCTCTAGATTTTTCTCTACATGGCGTAGCACTTTTATTTGAGGCTAACGCAACTGTTAGCTTGAATTGGGGCTACTCTCAGAGATCGTCGTGGCAATATCATGCATACAGCATACTAATGTGTAACGCGATTTGATGATAATGGGTGCCTAAGGTAGCTTTTGATGGCTGCCTATCGCAACAAACCAGTGCCCGTTAAGGCTTGTCTCCCTTCTATGATTACCCAAACTGTTCGTTAAGGCTCACTTAAAAAGGTATTGTTCGCTCCTTTAACACGGGAGGCAAGCATAATTCAGTAACATTGTTATTATCTCTGTTCTAATTATAGGTTGTTTTGATTTTTTTTATACACCAAATTTGCTATGTATCTAGATCAATGTTATGTCTAGGTATATAGTAAATTCGATGTACCAGAAAAGTCAAAACAACTTATAATTTGAGACGGAGAAAGTAAGATCAAATATTTAAAAAAAAACATTGTTAAGATAAAAGTTGACATCAAACATATGTCATTATTTTTAATATGAATTGTTATATTCAAAATTATATGTGACAATGGCATTACAAAAATCATCAATATTTGTCAATAAACTAGAATAGAGAATATAGATGTATTTTTTAAAAAAATGAGACTGAAATTATTTTATCGCTGCTAGGTTTGACGTATTGATTGAATGAGAAGTAATTCTGGCTAAAGATCGTGATAATACCACAATTTGTGATAAAACTAGAGTCTGGTATATAATCATATTTATCAACTCGATAATACCACAGTTTAAGTCACGCTCATGTCATCGTGTATTCATGTTGTTATCGTGCAAAATGGGTTGGTTTGGCCCAGGAGCACGGCCACAAAGCAGGGGCTGGGCTGCGCCAGCAATCAAAGCAAAGCCTGTATTTGGGGCCCATGATTGTACAAACTCGGCTATGTAGTAGTAGAAGAACGTGTTTCTCAAAAAAAGAAAAAAAGAAAAAAAAATGTAGTTGTAGAACGTTAGTAGCATGCACAGATATGTGAAAGATTAATCAATCACCGTCGTGGTAGAAAAATATCATCGCGCATTGATCGGAGAAACTACTGACAGCAATTCCAAAAGTATCGTGTTTCTATTAATAAAAATAGCTATTTCTGTAGCAACCTCTTTGGCCAGCCCGATTGGTATCATTACACTTTACTCGTGGAAGCCATTTATTTGGACTTCAACTCCATAAATAGCTTCATTGGTAGAGTTGGAGCTGTTTTGATAAATCGTTTAGCAAAACAGCTTCACGTATTGATTTGCTTAAAACATGTTCTCACATATCCTCATGCAAGATAAGGTGAAGCCACATAAGCCATTATTTTTTGTTTCATTCCACCTCAAAAACTCTATAAGACTATGCTTTAAGGGGCTTTATAGGTGAAGTTGTTTTTGTTTTTACCTCATCTATATCTATATCTATATAGATACTTAAAACGTGGTGACTCCTACAGTGTCAATTCCTCTCACATATCACTATTCAATGAATAGTAACGAGTCCCATAAACAGTAACGGGTATAAAACGGGTTCAGCACTATAGTGAATACCCGCTACTGTTTGCTACCGGGTCATACCAACAGCACCACCTGTTACTGTTCATCACATGTTACTGTTCATACCAAACCCATTACTGCACTCCGGTCATACCAACAGTGCCACCCGCTACTGTTCATCACCTGTTGCTGTTCATGTCAAACCCATTACTGCACGCTGTTCCTCTCTCTTTCGTTTTTTTCCCTTCTTTTTTTTTTCCCCCGGCTACCACCCTCTTCCCACGCGAAGCGTGGGGCCTCCTTCTAGTTTGGTATTAAATAGCTCCAAACAACTCTTAAAGCCAATGTACAAGTCATGCCAAGTACGAATCTTCAAATAATCTAACATAGAGAGCAGAACAGTCTCTGCAAAATTTTGAACAAGATGTAGAGAAATTGAATAGATATAGAGAAGTTAGTGGAGTGTGAAGAGAGATATACAGAACGTTTCTATTGGAATAGATACTTAAACGAGGATTCAATGAGTGAATTTAAGCAAGACTGACTTAAAGTGTGGTTAAAAAAAGACTAATTAATAGACTGAAACTTGGGTAGAGGGTATTCCAGATTCTAGTTGCCTTGCATATAGTGTAGGCAACTGAAAGTAAAAACTTGATTAGCCCAGCCACACTACCATTACTAGAGCACAACTCTATCTAGCCGCGCCAAGAAATGGACGGCCGCGGAGAGACGCCGTCTGTTCCTTTTGCTCCTCCCAGTCCTAGAAGTGGTACTGCCCGTGCGGCGGGTCCCCGAGGCGATAGGCCGGCGACCTTGGCGGCGCGTCTCCGGCGGCCGGGTGGTTGTGGACGCCGTCGTAGGTGGTGACGACGAAGCGCGCGTCGTCCCGTTGGCGCTGCACCCGCTTCTTGACGCGGCACCCCTCGGTGGAGCACCGGTAGTAGTTCCTCGGGTTCGGGCTGCTCTTGACCAGCTTCTTGCCGTACTTGCGCCAGCGGTAGCCGTCGTCCAGCACGTCCACGTCCGACCGCGTCTTGAACGCGATCTTGCCGCCGTGCTGGCTCCTCATCAGGAGCCCCCTTTCCATGTTCAGCAAATATCAACGTTTAATTACCGTAATTGCGCCAACGTTTAATTACAGAGAGGATCATCATCATCATCATCATGTCTTTCGCTTGGGTAGATTATTCATCAATCAAAAGCTTACTGCGTTAGGTTGGTCCTGTCGTGGTTGTCGCTGGTTACTGCAGCGCCTGAGCTGAGCACTGATGCATCCGGCAGGCTCTGCTCACCGCCACCGCCACTGACATCCTCCGCTTGCAGCGTGGCAAAGAAGAGTGGCTCCTGCTGCACCGACTGGAACTCAGCCGCCGCCGCCGCCGCCTCTCCCAGCGGGCGGTGCCAGTCCTCGCCGGGGTCATCATCTACGACGACATCGTCGAGCGAGAGGTAGCTGGACACGGCCGCCATGTCGTCTTCGCCATCGGCTTCGAGAACCCAATGATCACCCGTGTGGGCATGGCTCGGTGAGAGCAGAGACAAGTAGGGCGACGACATGAGATGGATCGATCGCCACGGAATCGGAGAAGCTAGCTAGCGGCCGGCAAAGCAACGGATCAATCGCATGTGCCAGTGTCGTCCATGTCACAGCTCGCCAATGCAAGAGGCGACAATGAAGGTAGGCAAGCGCAGAATCCTATTATCCTGTGCGGGCGGCGGACCAGGGCGTGGGGCGTCAACGGCAGCAAGCGAAGACGCCAATCAAGACTAGACCTGCACGCGCGCTGGACGATCGACTACCGACGGAGACGACGACGGATGGCAGGACTAGTTTTCGGCAGGAAACCTGGCCCCTCGCCACGCCACGTACACGTACCACCTGAGCCAGTGAGCTGTGACATGCTGCTGGCCTGGCTTTCTTCCAGTCGTCCATGGTTGGCTCTGGCTCGCGCGACGCACGGTCGACGTCGCCGTGGACCGGCCCAAGACCTTGACGCACGGAGGGGCGTGTCGCTGCGTCACGCCGTCAGCCACGGATGCCGGCCCGGGTGCCACGGCGACCAGGAGTCAATTTGCAGAGTCTTTCCCCCTTGCGCCACACGGTGTGCTCCGGTCCCGCACATGCGGGTTGTGTTGACGATTGGTGGAAGCTTTGGGT